>JAPDSC010008463.1:0-43049 GCA_026290005.1 Latrodectus geometricus | reverse complement strand
AGATATTCAGAAAAGTAAAAAAATCTCCTTCTTCAGCAGCAAATCTCCATTTTGATCTCTTCTAAAAGGAAAAAAAGAACTTTTTGTTTTACTTTTAACTTCAAGAAAATAATAACTTTATTGTTTTATTTGACAGCTTAATATTATTTATTAGATTTAAATTATACATTTAAAACTTTTTACACAAATAAATAAATAAAACATTTTGCATAAATAAATATATACTACTATTTAAAAAAAAAAAAAAAAAAAAAAAAACTGTAACAACTGTAAAAAACAGGATATACAACAGATATGAATTTTATTGATTTGGTATGTTTATGACTTATACTTGTAATACTATGTTTATGACTTATACTTGTAATACTTATATTTTAAAATAAAAAACTTTTAAGTTTTATATTCAGTAAAAACTTTTGTAGAGTTTTCTAACAATAAAAAAATATTACAATAAAACTGTAAAACGAAAGTTTTTTTTTAAAAAAACTTACTAAAATAGCAAACAATAAATCCTAAATGGTTAATATTTACAGATAAAAAAAGTTTCATTATTAGAAATATCTATTTGATTTTTAAATTATTAAACAATTTACTCACGACTTCACTACATATTTTGAAACTCGATGAATTTTTTACACAGTTCACTCAAAATTTACAATTTTTGAAAATGAAAAAAATTGTAAAAGAGTTTGTTCATTGATTAAAAAGTTTCTATAAACTTCTTTTACATTTTACTTTAAAAAATTTCAATAAATTGATGTGAATACATAACATGTAATTATTTTGAGCTTTTATGATGAAAAATGAATCGTTATTTTAAAAATTTGCCTTCAGGCATAACTCATCATATTTTCTTAATTTTCAGAGTGATGGAGATAAAATTAATTGAAATGATAATAAATGATGAATATGAAACACTGGCACTTAATCATGAAAACACTTTGGTAACAATTGAAAATTTTTGCACTCCATTTCTATTTTTTCAAAATAAGTATAATAAATGTACAAAAATATTTCAAATTTTTTTAAAATAATAAAAATGTAGTTAATATTAGACCAAAAATTAATTAAAATACTGTAAATAGAAAGAAATATATCACAGGAATTTGATTATGAAAATATTATATTTCTAAGAAAGAAAGTATAATTATTTGAAAAATAATATTGCATAACAACTTGATTTTTAGTTTTAATTTAATACTCAGAATTTTTTATTAAGAATATTAAATTTTGTAAAATTGTAACATGAATATTGTTGCTACTTTTTCCATTATTTATGTCATTTTCCCAATCTAATATAGTTAGAATGTAAAAAGCTTTCATATTCAAACTCAAATTGTCATATAGGATCAATGAAGACCAATCATTCTTTAATTTTTCTAAAGAAATGAACTTTTGTGATAATAGAAATATGAATGGAAATATTATGGTAGAAGACTCAATTTTAGTACCCTAATATTTATTCAGGAAATAACATTCATAAGATTTTTTTACATTGTTTTTCGATTTTTGCTGCTGGCTAAAGAAAAAGCATGCCTATTGAATACAAAATCATCATAGACAATTCTAATTAATTTTTTTGTGAAAGTTTTTAAAGTTTTTTTAAAGTTTTTTTTTTTTGTGTTAAGTTAAAAACTTAAAAGACAATCTAGAGCAGAGAGAGTGGCACACGTTCCATTGATAGCATGCAACACAATATTTTGGGCACGCCAAGAATCAATATGTTTTGCATTTAATTAAAAATAACAATGTTCACAACAGATTCAATACCAGTGAATCTGAACTATGAAGTAATCAAGCCCCAGACTGGAAGGTGGAAATCACACTTCTTTGTTATTGTCTTGCCTTACTTATGCTGGAGACAACATTTGTTAATAATACATAGTATGTTTACACATATTACATTTCATTTTGTAACCTTAAAAGTTAATTTGTGTTGTATTTAAGAATTTTAATTATTTAATAATTTAAAATATTATTTAACATAGCTAGTTAAAAGAAAATAAAAAAAAAATGAAGATAATACACATAAATTTCAAGCTTAGTGATCGAAAAATAAAGCATTAAAGTTGAAATGCAGGGAAAAAAACCCCAGTGTTTTCTTCTGTAAAACAACGTTTTAAAATAAATCACAAATCCATTTTTTAAAAAAGGAAACCAGAACAAAAGGAATTCATTGTAAGTGCAATAATGATGAATATGATTGTGCCTATGATTAAATATGTAAGCAAAAACTTCATACAAGCATGATACGTTACTTGGCTGCAAATGTCATTGCTGGACATAGTAAATCTTTTTAAGTGGGAGTGTTTTTGAAGGAAGTTTGATTAGTATGCATGTTCTCACTTTTTGATAATAAGGATAAAATAACCCAGTACATCTAGGATGTTTCTTTAGCTTTAGAAATACAATAAAAGGAGCCTTACAGGGTTCAAGACATTACATTTCTCAGAACTATGAACAGAAATGAACATTTTTCTGCAGATCAGCTTCCTTCAATTCTTGCAGAGCACTTCTCTGGTACAGTTTCAATTACAATCCCCTTAAAACACATCTGCAACTTCTCTAACTCACATAAGCTTGACTCAATATTTCATTTGACACCAGAGGATTTCTTGCTATTATCTTCTCTTTAATTCAAGTATGCAGACAGATCATGTTTTGTTCCTAGGAGCACTTTTAATTGATCTTGCATTCCGACATTTTCCCATCAATTCTTGTATATTGCTTTTATTGGGACAAAAAGGCCTGGAAATTTCTTTTGAAACAAATCCTTTGTTTTCACATGTCTAGTGCAAATGAAAATTTCTACAGAGGTAACATGCTCAGATATCAAAATGACATTATCATGATCCTGTGGTCAAACATGTTTTGATTAGTCAAGGGCAGTAGTGAAATGTAAGAAGATGTAGTTAAAATAAATTTGAGGCAGAATATCCCTGAGAAAGGAATAATTATCTTAAAAATATGTTTGTCCAAATTAGTTGGAAAAAACACTTATCATAACATTATGATGGGGCAATTTTACGTGCTACATTCTGTATAATAATGCTCACAACTTATTAATTAATAATGTTCATGGCTTGAGTCATGGGAATGTACTTCAAATATTTATTGACTGTTTAGAAAAATTTGGACTTTCTGCAATATGAGGTAAAAATTGGTCAGTACCCACAGTTGTTGGAGGTTATGTGGAATACAGAAATATGCCAACTTTCAACAATTTGAAATTAAAAGTTAACATATTTTTTAACATAAATTTAATATAAGTAAACATAAATTTGAAAGTTAACATATTTTTGTATTCCATATAACATTTGATCCTAAAACATCAGGGTACAAATAAAACAATCATCATCTTGATGAATCTCATTCATACTTTTGAAGGTAAACTGCATCTTTTCAGAAATGATATTATTACAAACAACTAAATATTAACTAAACTTGAAAAAATACCAAAGAGTAAGATGCATAGGAGAAACTAGATGAGGAAAAGGTTATTGAAGTATTTATTTTCATAATTGATTGTTCAATCAAGCTATTTTCAGCAAGATTTTCTCAATTCAAAGAATTATTTGTAACACTCTAATTTATTATGCACTTTCATGTGATTTAATTTGATAAACTGAACTTATCCCAATACGATTGGTTGGAAATTGAAGAATTAGAAATTCAGCTGACGGATTTCCAGTCTAGTTCAATTGGGATTCAGAAATTTTTTAAAAGGAAGAAAATTATAATTGATTAAAACAGAAAATTAATATGTAAAGTAAAAATACCAGTAACAAACTTTTGGCAGATTGGAATTCGATTCTAAATATGTTTAACTATATGAAAAAGTTGACTCATGCATTTTTAACCATATTTTCATTAACTTACTAAATATGTAAGCAAAAACTATGATGAATTGCGAAATGACAATAGGCAATAACAATTGTAATATATTTTCAGAGGAATAGAAATTGTTCACGAATGTAAAGCCAATTGAAACAAGTCAACCCAGTTATAGCATCGTTTGTTAATTATTTTAGGAAACAAAAACAATATTTCTTTCAAAATTTTACTATAAACTTTTCTGATAGAGAAGATTATTATCAAATTATACACAGTGCTGTATAATATATCTTCACAATCAAATTCCAAACTTTTTTTTACCACAGACACTGCAGATTATATACAGGAAAGTACGGTAATTAAGAAAATATTTTGTAACAATTTTTTTCACACCATGGTTGAAAGTAATTAAACTTCTGTTTACCATTCTAAAAAAGAAATATTGAATTTTGTATATTCCTGAAAATCATAATAAAAAATGTATATACTTTTTAACATTTGTACCATAAATGTATAAGAAATTAAATCAATATTAAAAAGATCATATTTTTTTGAAAAATACTTTTCATAATAATTTGGACATGAGAAATAACAACTACTTATAAACAATTGGATTATTTAAAATACACAATATTTTACTAAAATAAAATTATACCTTTCACTTTTAAAACAACAGTTATGATCAACATACTTACCAATTCTATCTTTTTCCTAGGGACTGAAGTAAATATATTTTGTATTTGAAGCATTGCAGCAATTGTTAATACTTCTTCAGTACATCCAAATTCACCTGAAATATAAAATACTAATTATTATGCAGTTAATTTTTTTTTAAGTATTTTCATATTTTTTTAATGATATTATTTTCATATTTTTTATGAAATTAAACTGAAATTTTATTTTCATAATATTTTTTATAATAATATAAATAAAATAAAATTCTGAGGAGAATAAGTAAAAATTTAAAGAAAATGTTACTAATAAACTAATACAAATATTAAAAAAATTTGTAATTCCATTGTTTTAACAAGAAATGCATTTTAGTTTGCTTTTATTAGATCACTTAATTTATATATCCACGAACACAATATCATAAATCCATAATTTGCATTACAACTTCATTATACTAAAACAAATTTCATATTTCCTTATTTTTTTTAATTATTTTTAATGAGAAAATATGCTAAAAATACACTAATATAGTTCAAAATTAACTTTACCTAAAATCAGAAAAAAATAAATTCTTCATTTTTCATAATTATTAGAATTTTTAACTCATCAGAGACAATATGCTAGTTTTATAAACATATTAATTTAATAATAAATATAATAAAATAATAGTTTATAAATATTTTTATTACATATCAATTACTAAGATGAAGTTATGTGATAATTAAGAATATTTGCATATGAGACTAAAAATAAAATAGACTGACACTGACATTTAGAGTAATACCACTGACATACACATCAGTAAATTACTTTAAATGTTAGTCATAATTTTTTTTAATTAAAGTTACTTTTAAATTATATTTTTTAAATAAAAAACTAAATTAAAAAAGAAATGGATAATCTTTGTTATGGTGAAAACCTGAACAATGATTTTGTTTCATATTTCTATAAACTATATAGTCACCTGAAATAAAAATATTAGAACTTGCTTACAAATAATGTTAATTATTGATGCATGAGAAAAAAAAGTACCAAGAAATTAAATAAATTAAAAAAATAAATAAAAATATAAAGCACACATAAATTATAAGTTCTTGAAATTTTTAGTAAAAAAGTAATTAACATATTTAAGGAAAAAACATTGACAGGAGTTACTAAAAGCAATGGCTGTCACTTAATTTAATTATAAATACAATAACATTTATTTTTTTCAAAATATGACAACACAATAAAAAATGTTTCATAAACACTTTTTAAGGACATGATATTCCCTATTTTTTTTTAAATACCATATAAATTTCCATATTTTATTCAAAATTATGCTTTAAACTTTAAAAATTTACTTTAGTAATATATATATATATATATGGGTTCATAAAATTTAAAATAAAATGTTTCTAGCATGATTTTAAATGTTTATCTTTCCCCTATTTCATAATTCTTAGTTTATAATATTTGAAAAATTTAAAAAAAGGAAAAGTGTTTGTGCTGTTTCCATCATTAATAATTTATTTATTTAAAATTTGCCCAAAACTTTATGAATAAAAAATATCTAATCAATCAGTTTTTTAAATTTAAAATAATAAATATGCTACTTTTAGTTTAGTGTCTAACTATAGCCACTTGTTTAGAATCTATGGTCAATCTTTGCACAACAAAGTTAATTTGACTGGAATCTAGGCTAAAATAGATTCCCAACTACTACAAATACCCCAAATGAAAATTGAAAACACAAATAGTTAACTGAATACAGGTTGCAAACCATTTAACTGCCAACTTGACTATGAGATTTTTAGAGCAAATAAAGAATTATTATAATCTAAAGCGATCAAATTTTCAGAAAACCACGAATCATTTTTACTATACCAGTTTTTGTCGCCATTTTTTTTGAAAATTTTATTAAAAGAAAATATATTAATTAATAGATAAATAATTTTGAAATTTTCATTATACCTGAAATGAGCAATAGTTTTGAGAGCATAGGATAAAGAGGAAATTCAGCCATGTTAATTCCTAAAGGTGTAGTCAATGAACCATTATTGTCTAAAGCTAATAAAAAAAAAAAAGAATAACATTAAATTGTCGCATAACTACTAAATTTATGAGTACAGAATTTTTTTATGGAAGTTTTTTATACCTTGAAGAGCATATAATAGTTCAATAGCACTGATTACATGTTTAGAAGGTGGTGCCTAAAAATTTAGAAGTCAGCATAAATAAAGAATTATTTAAAATAATAAGAGTTATAAATATTAAAAAATATCACCTGTAAACAGTAAGGAAAATAAAATCAACCAGAAAATTTTCATAAAAACTATTGAGTTTTAAACTTAACTTAATAGTATCGAATACAAATAAAAAGAGAAAGAAAACAACCCATAATTTTATTTTGTTATTTTTCTAGATGTCATTCATGTGAATAAACAGTTGAAGACTAGTTCACTTGAAAACAATTTAATTATTTTTCTTTTCTATTCACATTAAAAAAAAATCAATTCAAATTTTGCAACTTTTTTGTAACATTAAATATACGATATTTATTTCTGTATTGAATTACTTTATACAAATATTTTCTTAGTTCTTTATATTTCTATAGAATTTTAGGGAAATTCGCAAACTTATTGTCACTTGTAATACTTTCATTTTTCTACAGAAGAAGCATGTACTCTGTAACAAATCAATCTCTTAAGATGAAATAAAATCTTTTTAAATATTTATAATTTTAATATTTTAGTCAATATAATTAAATAATTTACTTGGTATAAGATATATTTCCCATTCGAATCATTTTTATGAAAATGTTTTTATATAAAATTGTTAGATAAGTGTCAAGAAAATATTCACATTTTTTTAACAGTAGATTTTCTAGACATTTTAATAGTGCTAATGGTGTGAAACAAACAAGTGGGGAGAAAAGAAAATAAAATAAAAAAAAAAAAAAAAAAAAAAAAAAAAAAAAAAAAAAAAAAAAAATCAAAATAATATAAAATCATTTAATAACCTATCATACAACAGTGTTAGTGCAATTTTCTTCACCATTTAATTTCTTTAACACAGTTAATAATATGATACATATTCCTTTATGATTATTAAATTTTTATACTGCACTCACATTTCTATAAAAACTTATAAATCTGTTTTTATTGATCACCATAAGAATTCTGCATTCTTGTTGAAAAATATTAGTTTGTTCAATTATAAATTGGTAAAATTTAATCAAATTTATTTAATTATATTTTGATTACAATTTGCATTATAGTTTTCAAAGAATTTCAACTAAAATCCCATAACTTACTTGAATGAAAAGCATAAAATTGATTTTATATCTAAAATTTGTTCTTAAGTTTGTTTAAAAGAAGATAATTAATATTAATTCTTCAAAAGAAGATGAAAATTTTGAAATATAATTAATCTTGACTCACTCAACAGATTAAAATGTAATTAAATTCATAAAACAAGAACAAATAGCTTTGCAAAAGTAAATTTACTAATTATATTTAACTCATTTTCAAATTAATAACATAACAGGTCATAATTAACATTGTGGCTGTGTTCAATGAAAATATAAATGCTTACAGATGGAAATGCAAACCTAAGGATATTTTCTATTCCAAGCGCTTTCAGTTGGATAATGACTGGTGCTAAATTACTCCGTTGCATTTCAGGCATTATATATTTTGGAAGTTTCATGAAATCATCTTCTATAATGTAAAAAATAGTAAGAGATTTAAAACCTATATTATCATGCTTTCAAAATTTGTGATAAAAAAAAGACAAGTAGTAAAAAAAAAAAAAAGATTTTACATGCAATGTATAGTAAAACTGATGATAAGAACTAAATGTTTGATGTAATAAATTGAGATATTTCTATTGAAGATCAAAACATAAAAACATTTCATACTTATTTCATTTATTATTTGATTTAGTTTTTGTAAGGGTTACTGGTAAAGGTCCAATATTAGACAAAAATCTGCACAGTACAATATTTAAAATTAAAAATAGAAACTGACAATTAACTAGTCAAACGAATAAAAGAGGGAGTGTATTAAAAATTTATAGAAAAGATTAAAATGAGTAAAAGTTTAAACAGAATTTTAGAAAACCAGTTACTTGTAAAAATGCAAACAAATTTCTGTGGGGCAAATTTAACAATGACATTGTTAAATGTTAATATTTGAGCTTTACAAGTTATATCTAATATTTTCATTGATTAAGAAGGATTAATTATAATGTGCATATTTTGCGTATCCTGGACATACACCAATTGTTAATTACTCAATTGAACAGTATTGCCTTGACTGAAATTAAAAAAAGGAATAGATTATTGAATAATTTACTCATCAACTAGTACATTAAATTATAAATTTTTTTTAAGCATTTTATATTACCATATTAAACATAAATGAAAACAAGAAGTTACGTTTTAATTAAAAAAAACTATTCAAAACTTCAATTTCATTGAAAAAAATATATATAAATTTTTTGTCAATTTGCAAGGATAGAAATTTTTTAATTTTTGACAAAAAGGACCCAAAATATTTTTTTACTTCCATGATCTTACTTTAAAGATTATCCCATTAAATTAAAAAATTATAGAATTTTAAATGCTTATAATAATATAAATGTGAATGTTCTGAAACTTCTCTGCATTATATATATTTTAGTTAAAAAAATTATTTTTAACACATACAATAAAAGAAAAATGATACTTTCTATAAACAAGATTTTAATAATTGGCAAGTCTACATATGGACATTATTCTGTAAATGGTGCATCATTTGTCACTAAGTAGTATTGCACAAATCACAATAATGAAAAAATAAAATATTTGCTTGAACAATTAATTATTTTATACCCTTAATAATTTTATGCATCAAAATATGTACTAATTATTTAAAAGAAAAACACAGCAAGACAATTTCTTTATAAAATATTATCAAACAGGAAATAAACAAAACATTTCTGCGTGATTGATATGAAGTGAACAGAAAAATTTTATTTTAATCATTACATCAAATGATTTACATTATAGACTCGGAAAATGTTTATTACGATAACATAAAACATATAATAAACCCCATTTAATAAATGCTTTAACAAACCATTGCAAAGTCTGTAAGCTTTTCCAGGTTTAACTCGACCAGCACGTCCAGCCCTCTGGTCAGCAGATGCTTGTGAAACTGGTACAACTACCAGAGAGTCAGTACACGAATAAGGGTTAAAACACTTTATCTTTACAAAACAACAATCTATAACTAAAAGAACAATATATCATTAAGATATAAAATACCTAAAATAATAAAAGCAGGTATGGAATAGGTATCTTACTGTATGTAATTCCATTTATTGTCACAGAAGCTTCAGCAATATTTGTTGAAACTACAATTTTTCGCACACTTCTGGAAACTGGTTTAAATGCTTTTATCTAAAATTAAATAAAAGCTGTATTACATAATAAGACTACATAGTAACAATTGTATATGATACTATTTCTAATAAGTTACTTAAACAATATTGTTAACATAACAATTTTTAAATTCGTTTTAGAAAATAGTTTGAACATAGGTGTTATGTAAAATAATAAAATTACATTGTAACAGGATTGTAGGAAATAATAACTTATACATAATGCTATTTATCATCAGCTATTTCAATGTTTGTTGACATTACAATTTTCTTTGTAATTTGAAGAATTGATTCTACACAAATGTTGAGCAGTTATCAAATTGCATTATAAAGAATGATTTAGTAACAAGTTAATTGAAAATGATTCCTTCCTTATTCCAATTTTATATTTTTGTATTTACTTTTTTTGAAAACTTCACTTAGAATCAATATATAATTATATTTAATCAATTAACTAATAATTTAATAATAAAATATACGTATTTAAGTAAACAATAGTGTTAATTAAGAAGTGGATAGATCCACTACCGAAATTAAATCTTTGATTAATCTTTCTTATTGCAAAATCTATTTAAATTACTTTTTGTGATACGGTTGGTAAATCTTAAGTTTTTTAAATACTTATATTGTAATTTATATTATTAAGGCAGTACAAAGTTTTTATCTAGGAAACATTTTTCAAAACATAAATTTTAAAAATTCTGAACACATTTCAACAATAATTGTATAAAACAATATTATTTTTACATTATTAAAATTTTTCAACACAATATTTTATGAAAATTAATAAGATGCTCAAAAAATACTTTTTACGAATTAAAAATCTACACAAATAAATTGATAATTTTATTAATAGTAACTTTACTATTAAGAATTTAACACACATTTTTAATAAACTTGTTGCTAGTACCTAACCTGACACTATAACACAACAATAATTTTGAGTCCCATTTACAAACTAAAATTTTTAAAAATCTCTTTTTTGTAAACTTTTGTGTCTGACTTTTTAAAAGTTATAGTTCAGTTGTTCTTTTGTTGCATTTTAACAATTAAATTTATGTTTCATTTGTCAAAAGGAGATTGAGAATATGCTGTAGTTAAAGAAATGAGCATGTTTATAAGACAAACTGGAAAAAAAATTATAAAATAGACGAAAAATATTAAAAACAAAATTTGCCCAAAATAGGGAATACCTAGAAACAACCTTTAGACACTTTTAAAAACTCAGAAAAAAATCCTTGAGAAAGGAAGTAATGCCTGAACATAATGTAGAAAAAGAGCAAAAAAAAAAAAAAAAAAAAAAAAAAAAAAAAAAAAAAAAATTGTTGCTTTGAAGCTGAACACAAAAAATTCTGAAGTATGAGATTCGGGCTTGAAAAACTTGAAAAGGGTTATGATTTGAGCTTTAGAAAATTGTTTATTGAAAGTGGAACTGTGAATAAAATTAAATAAAAAATAAGCAATGAATTCACTACTGTCTGAGTATGACCCAAAGAATGTTTCTGATTGGACGAGACAGGTTTATTTTTTTAAGATCTGACCCAAAAGAACACTTAGCTTTAAAGGTAATAAATGAATACAAACAAAATGTGTAAAAAAGAATTAGTGTTGTTATTACCCAATATGAATAAAACTGAAAAACTGAATTTGTTTTTAGAGGAAAATATTAAAAGCCTAGATGTTTAAAAACTTCCAGTTGCAAATCAGGCTAACATTAAAACTAGGATGACTGAGAGTATTTAAACGATACGATTGGATACGAGACTTAGATCAACATTTTTTACCAGAAAATCTTTAAATTCTTCTAATTATGGAAAATGAATTGCTCATGTTAAAGTCCTGGAACTCTAATTGATTCAAGTAACGTTTTTCCCACTTTCTGTCTTGCAAGGCATAATCACAATGAACAGCTTCAAGAGCAAGTATAGTACTTTTGCAAAAATTGAGGACTAAGAGATGAAGCAGCCTTATGAAACTGACTTTCTAGGAGCAATATAATGTCAATTAATGTTTCAAATGATGTTGAAGGAAATTCTGATGATATATTGTGTATGATTCTAACGATCGCAGGATGGCGCTGTAAAGGCAATGAAAGAGGTCAGACATTGTCAACTTTTAAAAAGAAAAGAAGGGAGAAGTGAGGGGGCTGTGGGGAATGCTGGAAGTGTGTCTTTGTTTATAAAATTTTCATACAATTTTGTGTTATGTGCAATCCTAGAAAATAATAAAACATATTACATTAAATTTTTATAGCTGATCAACCATAATTAATAGATAATAAAGAAACCACCATAAAGTGAAGAAAGCCAAAATTATACACTTTGGCTTTCTTCAGCTATAGTGGACCTATGCATGAATCCCAAAAAGAACAAATTTGAATATAAATTCCCATGTCATATGTATGGAAGAAATATAGGAGAATGAAATTATTGAAAAGACTTTTCAGATATTGAACAAAAAAATTATGCAGTGTGAATACCATCTGCATTTCTAGTAGAACTAAGGCATTTATTTGGCAAAAAATAGCAAAATGCCTTGAAAAATTGAACAAATAAGAATATATCCTTTTGATTTTTTTTTTTTTTTTTTTTTTTTTTTTTTTTGAACAGAAAAAGATAAATTATTGACTGATTTTTCCTTGATAAAGTAAAAGTAAGTATTGTTCTTGAGTATGAATCTTATTTTACATATATTCCTCATAGAACAGTTTAAATAATTTTTTCATTTATTATAGTGTCTATTTTATATAAAAAAAAAAGTAGTTTGGCTAAATAAAAAAAAATCAGACTTTAATGATCTAATACATTATTTTTTGATTTTATAAACTTTTTATTCTAGAAACTGTTTCCCCCCCTCACCGATAAGTTTGTAAAAATGAGCGTCAATTGTAACAAGTACATAAATACTACTTTGATAAGGAGTCTTTCTCTTTTGGCACTACAGAATCGTGTGACAATAAAATTTTCATCAGTTAAGAATTCACATTTAATGAAGGCAGGCATGCTTTCACAATTTTAGAAAGAACCTGATATTTAGTATAGTTCTCAGAATCTTTTACACTGAAAATAGCATTCCTATATTTGTAGGTATCTTGATGATTATCATAAGCATTTACAATCAGAAGAGATGCTTCTCACACAACTCATGTTCAAAATGCAAAATTAAAGTTTCAAACCCAAAGTACACTGCTAAGTGCTACAATACTTATTTCTGTTTTTAATTTTTAACCAATTATTTAAAAATTTTATTTCTTCATATGCTTCAAAATTTTTAGGAAAATTAAAATTTTATCACAAAATGAAATTTAAACTAAGAAGTGTACTGCAATTCATTGATTAAAATTATGCAAAATAATACAGTAAACAAATTTTAATATATGATATAAATGATGAAAAACAGTTATTTGCATAATTCTGCAAATATTACAAGCAAACACCACAAAAAACAAAGATTATAAAATATAAAAAGATAGAAGATAGAAAATCAAATCAACAAGTGAATGAATCTAATCCTGAAACACTTAAATTTTTTTTTAATCCTGAACACACACACATACATTTAAATTTTGGAAAATTTGTAATTTTTATACTAGAACATAAAATAACAAATTAGTTCAAATTTATTAAATTTATATTTAATTATATTATTTAAAAAACAATCAAAATATTATAACAGGAACAAAACAATTCCATAATAACATATTAATATAAGCTGCAATAAGGAGGAAAAAAGCTTACAAACAGAAAACAAATTAGTTCTTAATTCATGTGGGAAAAAAACAAAAACAAACATGAGTATTTGTTTCATCAAATAAATTAATCGATAAAATAATGATTGAAAGTTGAAAGTAGTACAAATAAATGTTGAAAGTAGTACAAAAAATGAATATTGAAAGTAGTACAATAATTGACACACATATATTACCAAATAAATTAACAGAAAATTTTTAAAATTAAGAAAATTATGACAATTTGTGATAGAAATAAAAGAAAATAAGTGCAGCAAATACTTGTATAAATATCAGTACATTTTCCATGCATAATTATGATAATATATTTCTTTGCACAATAAGCAAATTTTTAAATACATTTAGATGTAAGAAAAGCTATTGAATGTTATTCCTATTATCTGTCTGCAGCCTCCCCACACACATAGAGAGGGATTACAAATCAAATACATTTACTGATAAGTTTCTGAATTATTTGAAATATTGCTTAAATGTATATTTACTTAAATGTAAGATATCTTTTTTGAAATTTTAACATAAATAAATAATAGTTATAAGCTTAACATCAGAGAATTTTAAGAAAAATTAACCAGATACAATTAAGTAAATAAATTTAAGGCAGAGGTTTCATCTTTCCTTATTGAGACATTTAATAAATATGAACTAGTTTAAAAGCATTTTATTTCATATAAAATTTTTCATGATATTTAAGAAATGACCTACTTGTTCTGAAGATGGTAAAGCTCCATGCAGTGGTACAACAAATAGTTTCATTGCTCCATCTTCATTTTTAAGCTTAACAGCAAAATCTCTAAGAAAAATATTATATAAATGTTTGTAATGCAATTTAAATTACATCAATAAAACAAATTATTTAATAATAGTTATATTAATCCTATCAATATAAGAGCAATTTATAGGACTTTCACTTAATAACAAATTAGTTCATTTTTATAAATGATGATTTAAAAATACAAAGTCAATAAATGCAAATCAAAAATAACTGTAAATTGAAAATAAATGTAAATAGAATATTGTGTATAACAAAATATTAATTGTATTATGTATGTTAGATATTATTTTTGAAATTTATATTATTGATGTAATGTATTTCAATATAGAATATCTGCTAAGACAAAATATAATGTAGAAAATGTTTGTTTGTTAAAACAATTGTACAAAACATTTTAGAAATTATATTTATATTTTGAAAAGCTAGAAAAAATATTGAAGAATTAGCTAAATAATAAAGGCAATTAAATATGATTTACTTTTTGTTACACATATGTTTTAATACATTTTTATTTATTTAGATATTTCAAGACAATAATGAATGAAAAGATGTAACAATTATAAAAAAAAATCAAATATGCAAAAATGAAGCTACAAAACAGAATATATTTTACTTGTTACACATTTTCATCAAAGAAAAAGAAACACAAATAAAAGAATATGAGTAGATTATACTTATTTATATGACTTAAAATTTTGTTTCTGATATTTATTAACAGACCACTCTTTAAATTATACTGCTATCCAGAAAGCTGCATTTATGATTGTGATAAATACAAGGTTGACAATAATATAATTAGAATTATATTTTGTTTGAAAATTATTTCTAATAAAAATAAAAAATGAGTACTGAATTTCAGGCATTTTTAAAATGTGGAATATGGTTAAATTATTAGCTCTAATATAAACCTATAATAGAAAAATAATTGATATATACTTGCAAACGAAATTGAATGAATCTTCTATGACCTTTACATGCTTGCAGTCATAATGAATTTAAATTCATGTTAATATTATGTACAGTATTGGATTTATCAACCTTCCTGTACAGAATAAACAGTTAAACATCTTCTCATAACCATTGCAAAAGTACAGTGCAAAAGTTATGAAACAATTGCTAATGCAGAAAAATAAGGAAACTATTGCTACAAGAATTGAATGACCAATTTCAATAAAAATATAACTATTAAGAAATCATGATTTGAGGTTTTATTGAAGAGTAGTATCACAAAGATTCAAGTGACATTTAATAAAGATAAGTACTTTTCTCAATATGACAGGGGTTCGACAATGCAAGAAATATTAAGCTAAAAATCAGCTATAGATTTGATACATGAAACCAATAAATGTTTACTATGTGATTAGGTACCTATATAACTTTGCAGAAAAGTCATAAGAACCTAATAATCATGCTTCTTTCCTATTTACTTTTCAAATATCTTTTGTCCAAATATAAAAATTATATTATTTATTGACATGGAATATATTTAATATTTACTATACCAAACAATTGGAATGATAAGTATGATGGTGATATTGAGAGTAAATTTTATGATAAATAAAATGCATATATGGTACTTTTGATGGTAACAATGATATTACACAATTTAATATTGGTAATGGTTTTCCATACCATTGAAAACTTGCAGATAAACTCTCTACTTACAAAATAAATTACTATTGCTCAGTTCAATAAATTGTTTGACACATATAGTGCATTAAGTAAATCAATCCACCATATGTACTGTATACAGTACTACTCACATGACAATTTTAAATTTTCTATTAATAGGAAATTGTTTGTCAATATATACAGAAAAATAAAATGAACCATTTTGCAACCAATACAACAGTAGAAGTTATAAATAAAATATATGAAAACATATATAATATATATGAAAACCAATATATATTATAGATGTTTTCATATATAACCAATATAACAATCATATATAACCAATATATTTGAAAACCAATATAAAAAATGATTAAATAACAATGTTTTAAGTTGAAAAGATATTAAGAAGACAATCTTGAATATTGTAAGCTTTATTATTTCATCACTGTTACTTGTTTAATAATAATTTATAAAAAATGAAAAAAAAAACACAATAGTTACAACATTTGGAAATAAGGTTTCCACAACTCACATTAACAAAGAAACAGCCTGGTCAACTTCATCTTGCCCAGTTAAAAATATTAATATATCACCAGGAGCCTCATTAAGATGAATTTTTATGGCTGTATCAACAGAGGATTTAATATAATCAGGAACTGCCTCAATTGTATAATGGATATCAACAGGATAGTTGCGGCCTTCAATACTAATGATACTTGCAGTGTCTTTGGATCTGAAAGAATATCATTTACACATGTAAATACTTAGAAAAAGAAAATGAGCAATTTATTAAATTTTAATCTAATATAAATAATGTCTTTCTGTTTTGCTTATAAATTTTATATGTGAACAAGGTTTTAATTTTCTTTCAACTATTTCTTAAAAAAGAACTATTTGCTAGCATATAAAACACACCCTTTATTATTCATTTTTGAAGGATAAAACTCTATTATTGATTCTTATTATTAATTTACATTATTTTAAATTTAAATTAATAAAATGTATTTTTGTTAACTTATATTTAAAATATTATAAATTCATTGATGGATATTTCCTAATGTAATACTAATATCTAAAATATATATATAAATAATGTATCCAAAATATCTATTTGTAAAAGAGCACCTTGTAATCTTCATCAAAATCCAGATATTCATTTCTAGAGCACATCTTTGTCCTGCTTGATTTTTTTATTTGACTTGTTGATTTTTTTTATTTGAGAGGGAGAAGAATACAAGCCTCATTCTAAATTAGTTTTCAAAGAAGAAACTTTGATTAAAAGAAGAAAAGTTGTCCAGAATGAATGCAGCATCTCAGCACATGAAAAATTTAGCAATAGATTATTATATAGCTCCAATTATCTTAGCCCATTATGAATGATTAGGTGGATATTATGATTTAATGCAAATTCAATGTCTAAAGAAAAGACAAGTACAATGATTCTATCAGCTGAAGAGATTCAAAATGCTGAAAACGTAGTTTCAAATTGATTCAACAAAAATAGGAGTTCCAGAAATAAAATCAAATATAAGGATTTTGTTTGAAGACAATGGGCTATTGAAAGTTCAAACTCATCTTTGGTCACAGAAGAAATCAAGAATCTAGTCTCTTACTAGATTATCAATTTGTGATACATTAGCCAGAATAGATACTGCATCATGCTGGTGTACAAAATAGTTTTAAATTATTTTTGAGATATTTTGGATTCCACATGGATGATAAATAATCATATAAATCCTTTCTAGCATTACTGTAGGCAAAAGGGACTTGGATAAATCTATTGTTTCTAAATTAACTCCACTTTCTAGACATTCTTACACTTCAAGTTACAGGAACAGAGTTAGCAGGTTCTCTTTATCTCTGTGGTGGTGAAAAGATCAGGACAGTCATCTTTACATGTGCTGTAGTAATAGTACATTCAGAATTAATACTATCCTTATCCACTGAAACATTCATGCATAACTGAGATTTTTCTCACAAAGAAAAATTTTAAATATAGTGATAATGGGACTAACTTCATTAGAACTTTAAACACTATGAAATTTAGATTGGGACATCATTGAATATATATTAATATACATATTTTATAAGAATTTTGATTTTAACAGTATATTACAATTTAAAAAAATGCAATTTTATGGTAAAGGATCCTTTCAAATGATGTAATTTAAAAAAAAAAAATTTTGAGCAATGATATCTATCTTTAATATTTAAAGCTATGAATTTGATTGAAAATGTTTCAATAAACAACGTATTTTCTTAAAATATTAAAGTTCACAAAAGCTATATTTGAAACACTTCAAAATGTATACCTTTAGAAATTTAAATATAGCTTTTTTGCTGGGGAAGACTTTTTGGATGTATACAAAAAGCATTTAAAATGTAAGAAATTCTATATAATCTTATAAGACAGAAAATACATTAAACAAATATCTATTATGAAAATAATGAAAATGGAAAATCATTTTTTGATTTAAATATTTTATATTGCAAAAAAAAGTAATTTAAAATAAGAAAATAATGTGCATTAAAATAAAATGAATAAAAGGTAATTTTCCCAGACAGAGAACTTTTTCTTTTCATAGTTTTATGAATAAGTTTAGATACGGATGTAAGTATACTATCAGAATATTCTATAGATTACTCCCAAATGAAAATATCAATCAAAGTTACCTGTCAGTACTCTCATTTTTGTTGAAAAATTTAAACATTGTATCAGCTTCAAAAGTGGCAGATGAGATGATAAGCTTCAGATCTGATCTCTTTTTAATAATTTTTTTCAAAAGCCCTAATATAACATCACAATTCAAAGACCTCTCATGTACTTCGTCCACCATCAGAACTGAATATGACCTCAATAAAGGATCAGACATCATTTCATTGATGAGCATTCCCTCAGTCATGTACTAAAAAAATAATTTCTATTAATGATAGAAATTAGAAAAGAAGAAAAAGTAATAGATAAAAAATTTTTATGCACCCAAAACAATTTTTTTAAATACTTTTCAATTAACAGAAGTAAATTTAGTAGTTTTATAATTTATAGTGTTTTCTTAAAAGATAATAATTAAATACAGTGTCAAAAATAATCTTCATTTATAAAAATTAATGAATAAATCACAACTATGAAAAGATATAATATAACCTTGTAATAAGTTGTAATAAATTATTTCATAAATTAAAATTAAGTACAAGTTGTTCACAAATAAGAATGTATAAAAATATGATTTTATAATTATAAAGCACCAAGCTTACTTTTATTTTTGTTTCTACAGGATTAAAACAATCATCAAATCTTATACTGTAACCCACTAATGAGCCAAGTACAGTTGCCTTTTCTTCAGCAACTCTTGATGCTAACTGTAAAAAAAGAATTTTAATTAAACTCGGTATTTATTTCCATAGAAGTCACAAAGTCAAATTGGATTTCAAATATAATATCAAAATTGAATAACTTTAGAAAAAAATATTCTGTAAGGAATAAGCAATTGTAAAAAAAAATTGTTTTATGATACCATTTATAATTTTGTATCTATCACATAATTTAAAATGTAAATAAAAAGTTTTAATTCTATTTTAACCAGTGCTCTTTTTATAAGTTAATTTATTTTATTTCATTAATAAAAGCTTCAATAAAAGTAAAGTTTTTCAACTCAGTTTTAAAGCAAAATTTAAAAATAATTGAAAATAAATAAAATAATATTTGGAAACAAAATATCTTATTAGTTTTTTTTCTACACACGTTATGATAAATGATTAACTTCAAATGCTAATGAAAAAACAGCACTTGTTTTAACAGTGTTTGTTGAATAATTTATGCATATTTTAGCTTGATATAGTGGGTATAATACAAATTTACATATTTTCTTAACTTCACTTTATTACAAGAACTTGAAATGATTATAATTGATGTTATTTTAGAATTTTGTCATTGAGTAAAATGTAATAACAAGTTTGAATTAACTACATTGAGTAGATTTTGTAAAATGATTGCTAAAAAACAACAAGTTTATAATCTATTACTGATGTGTGTGCTAAGATCAGTATTTGAATTTTATTTTATCATAAAATAAAAATGTAGACTCTATATTCATTAGTAGTGTAAAAGTATTACGGGAAATAATTTCAATATTACAAATAACAATGACATAAGTTAGCAAATTGAAGTAAAATAATTTCTGCTTATGTAAAATAATTTATATGTAATTAATCATAAACATTTAGTAAACCTCAAATTTCAAGGATTTGAAGCAGTGCAGAAAAATAGTTTCAAAGCCATAAATGGAAAAGTGGAAATTTTTAAAATATCATGTAAGGTATTAAAGAACAAATGATCAATATCAATTGGTATTTTTCATGGATATAATTAATTTCTTAAATGATACAAATAAAATGCAATAGATCCATATAAACATAAAGAAATATTGAAAAAATATAAAAACAGAATTTTTAAAATATTGCAGCAAATTACTTAAAAATGTTTATTTTACAAGTTAAAAATATAAATAACTATGAAAATATATGTCATAAATAACAATTTTATTTAAAAAACTTATATAAATTTTAAAGATTTCTATTTTTATAGAATATTAAAATTAAAAAATAATTTTGAAAAAGCAGATTTTGAAATAATGTATAAAAGTAAAAGTAAAAATATGCTTTTCTCAGTTCTTATAAAATCACAAAATATTAATAAATAATAATTAGAATACTTTTCTTAATTTTGATTGAATAGAAAATAATTAGAGAAACTTTAAAATAAATGATTTCCTATTTTATTTTTAGAGAAATTTTATGAGCCAAAATTTTAGTTCATTAAAGTAAAAATTTTTAATGAAACTTTTAAATTTTTTTCAATAGTAATGTTTAGTTTTGAAAGAAAATGACAAACTTTATACTAAAAAAAAAACACTAACCACTCCAAAAATTTCTATGTAAAAAAAAAATTCAAAAAGTCTTATTTAATTTCATAGCAAAAATTTAAATTTTATATAAGAAAAAAAGTAATAACTAAAGGAAGTAAATGTTAAAAATTTAATTTTTTTTCAAGGAGAGTTCAAGTAATTTTAGGAGCCATATTTTGAATTATAAATTCATTATTTGTTTAGTATAAATAATTCAATATTACATTTGTGTCTGGTTACAATTTAATGACGAGTAGATATATAAATATTGAAAATTTATGTACTTGTGATTATTTTTTATTAGGGGTGAAGAAATAAAAAGAAAAATTTGCATATAAAGAGAAAATTGCAAATTAATTTTCAAAGAATATTCAAAGTAGTACAAATTTAAACAAAGCTAAATTTAAAAATGTAGCTATACAAGATTCCAGAACTAGTATAAAAGAACTAAGCCAGTATTAACGATTTTAGATATATCATACAATACAATATGGATAAAGCTGTGTCAACAGACTCTTATCTAAGAAAATCATTCAGATTCAAAAATTCTTTAATGCAGTACTTTAGTTGGACTTCACTCTAATTGTCTTAGAATTCTACACCCAATAATGGAATACCTTGTGAAATAATGAAATGCATTTTTATCTAAATGATACAACAAAGAACCAGAAATACCTTATTTAGTTAAATACAATCCACAAGACTGATCTATACTCTTCATTAGTAAATGTTTAATATGAATTTATTTTAACATCGTATCTTATCAAATATTTAAATCAAATTAGGTAATCATTTAAAATTTTGTGCATAGTTTACAACTCTATGTTGTCTTTTGATTGTTAGAAGCAATATTTAATAATTTCTTAAATTCTTTTTTAACAAAGCAAATATAATAAGTATATATCAAATTAAAAATATATAACCTATCCTTACCTCCTCATAAAAACAATTTGCAAATTAATAAAAAAAATTCATGATAAGAAAGAACAAATGTTCGAAAGCAATAGTTTCTTTTAAATATTTTTGTGAAGATTAGTACAGTAGACACTCATTTTTACAAATCTCTATATTACAAGCACTCATGATTTTACAAACTATTGGATGTCCCTTAATGGATCCCATAGACAACGATAGTTTTAATTCCTATTTACAAACTTTTGAAAAATATTTTTTTATGGTTTGAAAAACTTACATCAATGTTATTATTGGAGAATCTCAATTGTGGATAACTAACAGTAAGCATTAATCAATGAAATGAATGAAAAGTAGTTTCAATTCTAAAAATAAAATTGTCTAAAATTGAAATTAAAAGAAATATTTTTTACAAATCCAAGAGGGATTTATGTTTGTTGACTTTGGGCTTTAATATGTGCCAGTCACAAGTATCATTCTTTTGGAATTATTTGAAATAATCCATGTGGAATTTCTCATGCCTAATCTAACTTCTTAACTATATATGCATTTGATCATAATCAATAGCTTTAAGTGAAATTATTGCAAGATACTTTTGGTGTGGCTAATAGGTACTCTTTGAAAGAAACAATAGTAAAATTCTTTTCTACATTAAAAAAATGTGTGTTTAAAAATGTAAAAGTGATCACGTCTTACCTTAGGAAATTGACATTCTATACACAAGGCTTTAATGCAAATGTATTCGGAATGATGTAGAAAAGCACACACACACATATTATATATATATATATATATATATATATATATATATATATATATATATATATATATAAAGTCATTTTAACCTGCATGCAATTAATAAATAAACCACTGTAACTGAAGAAAGATGACTTGAGTGAAAATAATAATTCATTTGTGAGCTTTGACAAAGAACCCTACAGTTCCTCAAAATTTCACTTCAGGACTTTTTAAATCTGGATTCAGATTTGATTTGTAAGAATTATACGATGATTAAATGATTGAAAATATAATACAAATGATTATATAATATAATCAATGAAAATATAAAATATAATCAATTATGAAGATAACCAGTTAGTACTGTGACCATTGCAAAACAAGTCAATAAGTGACTAATAGGTACTCTTTGAAAGAAACAATAGTGAAATGCTTTTCTACATTAAAATTATATGTGTTTAAAAATGTAGCTTTTAAAGAGAAAGTGATTATTTTAACTAATTTTTCTCAGTAAAATGAAAGGCTTGTTTTTAATTATGACTTTTATTTTGCATATTTATCATAAATGTATATACTAAATATTTATCATAGAACTTTATTTATAAAGAGAGAGCATAGTGTGGTAAAAGCTTTAAGATGTAACTAAAAGCCATTTTCTAAGTATGTTTATATTGATATGGCGTTTCTTCTGAAATTAAGATAATTTTATACTACATTTTAATAAGTTTTTTAGTAACTATTAAAATTTGCGTAAAACAAAATTTTATTATCCTAATTTCTTGAAGTTATGTCATGGAATGTATACATACTAGTTTATAGCAATGCATGCAATAGTAATAACAGATAATACCTCATAATCATGTTTAAAAAAATTCATAAAAGGGATTTTTTTTTTTTTTTTTTTTTTGTGCTCATCAGTCATTTATTGAACATGAAGAATAATTATACCAAGAACTACTTTAAATTTTATTCCAATTCACTACAAACCACTTTATTCCAAGTCACTGCAAATCATACATTGTAATATAATGAAAACGAAGATTACAATAATATTTAAAGTTTTTTTTTAAGTGGCTAAGCAAATCTTACCATGGTAGCAGCTACTCTTCTTGGTTGTGTAATACCAATTATCCCATTATTTAAAAACCATCCAGACTCCAGTAAATACTGAAAAAGAAAATTTAATGTAAAAAGTTGTTTTAAATAGTAGTTAAATATAGCTTGAGGAATTGCTGGTATTTCTCAACTCTTAAAACTTGTAATTAACATGATCAGCATAATAAATTAGAGGCTCTAAAATATTAACCAAAAATATGTAGCTTTATGATAGTTACCATTTTTTGGACTTGGTTTATACTATTAAAAATATTCTGAAATATATGAACATTTTTGGGAAAGAAACACAATCCACTGAATGAAATCTAACCTATTGGTAAGAGTTTCAATTCCTTCAATTATCAAAATTGTGTGATTTCTCAGAAACTTGAATATTATGATTTAATAGTTACTTCAATTTTCTTCGATAACATGCAATTATATTAAAAAAAATAATTTTCCAGAATTTAGCAATGTACAAATTAGAAAATATAACAAACTTAGTTCAGTTTTTTACATCTGCATTAATTTTTAATCTGAAAAGCAGTAATCCCTTTTGAATCAATCAAATGATGGCTAATAAAAGAACAACCTAAATACAGCTACTGCACTGTCATTAAATCAACAATATAAATATCCTTTTTTAAGATAATGATTTTATTTAAATTAATGAAGAAACAAAGGTAACTAGTACTGATAAAATATTTTATGAAGTACTACAGAGGAGTGACAATATTAAGAAAGAGTACTGATTAAATAATGAAAATAAATTAATTTGGCAAAATCCTAGTAGCCAGCTTGGCAACAAATTGGTTTACTGCACCCATATGTATTCTTTTGATTTTATAATATAACGCTTGATTTTTATGACACAGCCTGATGTGAGCATGTGTGAAATTTGTTCAAAACTACTATATCTTATTTAAATATATTAATCAAAGTAACTACATAAAAAATCTGCAACAAATTTGAATCCACACACAGATAAAAAAAAATATAGAACAGACACATTTATAAACTATGTAACATTAAAAAAAATCATATTCTTGTTTATTTACGTAATAAAAAAAATAAACATATTAATTTTCAACTAATTCTTAAAATGAAAAATTCAAATTTCTTATCTTGGTTCAAAAATTTTCACATTTAGACCCAAAATTCACTAAACTTTAAATTTTAAATTAAAATTGAATATTTATTTCGTACTTACATACTTTGACAACTACCGAAATATATCACCAAAATAGATGATTTGAAAAAATATGACAAATATCTAAAAAAAACTTAGGCGCTAACATAGCTTAAAGAGGGCATTAAAATAAAGAATATTATGTAAATATTATTTATATTGTATAAGTCTCACCAATGAAAATTGTTATCGCCAAGGTAGAAGTCAAAGTACCTAAGTACCAAATTACTTATAAAATTAAAACTTTAATCTTTGTCATATTTTATATTCAGAGTTAAACATTAATATTAATTAGTTATAAGGTTATTAAGGCATCAGCACATTAAAAATTGTTATTACAACCATCAACTTCCACATAAATATAAATTCATCAAAAGAAGGAATTCTTTCTAGTTCTATATGCTAATAATTTGACTCATTTATCAACCATATCAATAGGTAGGATTCTTTAAAAAAAAATAATAATAATAATAATAATGTATTTTGCACAAAATACAAATGTGTATAACTTTTTACATATTTAAATTCAATTTGAGTTATTAACAAAGGATAACTAGTTAAAATAATTTTCATTTGATAAAAAGAAAAATATGATATAATATGAAAAATGTAATAAGTACAGAGTGAAATAGGATTTTTTAAAGTAAATTTACTTACTTCTGAAATCTCTTAAAATACAAAATGAATTATACGCAGAATTTAGAGCCAATAAAGTATAATTTGCATTAAAGCCTTCTTAGTGCAAAAGTTAGGATAAACCTGGGATTAAAATGGTAAATTTCATAATAATCACATGTTTATTATAAAAATTAATAATATAGTCACATGTATAATTTTATAATAATTGCATACATGACTATTATAAAATTTATCATTTTAATCCTATTTATCCAGTTAAATATATCATTTTACAATATTGCTTTGTGTTTATCATTCTTTTTTGTTTTCAATATAAAATTTTTTAAAAATCATAAAAAGAAGCAATATTACATAAATTTTTTATTTTACGTAAAAAAAGTTCTTGTTTTAAGAACAATTAAATGTTTGAATAACAACTATTAAAATGTAAAAATAAGAAATGTAAGTATTCAAGAGAATTTTTACTATTGGATGGTAGATGCATCACTAGACTAAAAACTGATTTTTAAATGTTGAGATTTTTGTGAAAATAATGAAAAATCAAATGTAAAAATACATAATGATGTAATTTATTTTTACTTAGAATAAAAATCTAATGTAAAAATAAATTACATCATAATTCCTATACTAAATTAAACTCTGTGACATGACATCCCATTGACAGCCAAGGTTTGCAGTACCCTTATATCCACTTTCTTGACCAAGGGCTCTGGGGTACAAAGCACAAATCCAAGTTAGGTGGTCAGCCTAATGCAAAATTTTCAATGTTTAGTTTTGAGCATACATATTCAGTTTTCTCAAAAAGCTCCTATACTAAGGACAAACTAGAAAATGTTTAGATAACTGTTTATTACAAATTTGATATATTTTCTCTTGAATTGGTACTAGTGATGTATAAACTACTGATTTGGAAATACCTTCTCACAGGGTAGAAATAATACAAAAGATATAAGAAACTATACACACCTGTGGAATTTGAGTACTCTTTCCACAACCTGTTTCACCTAATAAAATAACTGTTTGAAACTTCTCCAGCAAGTAAAGAATGTGGTCTTTGTACTGAAACAATAATGAATGACAATATGTACTTGCATATAAAGAAATAATTTAAAATGCATTGTATTTTTTAACTGTGTTATAAATTTTCATAAATAATAAATAAAGTGTATTAAAAGCTGCAAAATTATTCAGAAAACCAAATATCATTAATATTATATCCTAATAATATAACCAGCAATAAATATAATTTATGAAATTTTTATAATTTGTAATACTATTTGTTATTCAATTAGCTTTGCAATTATATATTCACAAAGGAAATTAATATGTATAATCTAATTATGATAAGTTTGTTATAATTTAGCTATCAAAAATAAAACCTCTCAGCATAATTGGAACTCTAATTCTAAAATGACAGTTTTCACATTTTTAGCCTGTTTATAAATGGAACATAAAGGGTGAATACTTTAAAATCCATTTTTTATTACTTATTTGTATTCAATATTTTTAAGAAGTACTAGCATCTTTTTCTACATTTTATAAATTAAAATGCATTAACATTTTTAACTTTCACACAAAAAAAAAAATTATGACCAGCAAAACGCTTTATATTAGTGATAAAAGCAAGGCAATGAAAAGAAAGTATTTTTCCCCCTTTAGAACAGGAATTTCCACCAGGAGTTGATGCAAGTTTGTAGTTTATAGAATATGTCTATTGGGAGCTAATAATAAATTTAGAAAAGTGTGCATGTGCTAAATCCCATCAACCAGAGGGAAAAAGTGGTATAAAACAACAGCTATATACCATATTTTCCTGTATATAATCCGCAGCTGCGTATTATCCGCACAGCCTTTTTTTCAAGTAAAAGGAAAAAAAGCGTTGCATAATCCGCAGCAATTTTTTCCCAGCAAATAGTCTAAAATAAGTATTGTTGATAATATGGGTGTCACATAAAATAAAAAAGTGCATTGAATGATTAAACATTTAATAAATTGTATAGAAAAAAGGCATTTATTATGAAAAATATCAGTCTACATCCACCTCATAGCTAAGTGCGATTAGCTTGAGATGAAAGCACGAGATCGATCAAGAATGATAATTTCGAGAAGATTCTTGTAAAACTTATCGATATGTAGCTTCTAATAACTTTTAAAACGATGTTAAACATATTTAAAATATATATATATTTGCTTCGTTAATATTTAAATGAAAAAAATTGAATTATGTACAAAGTGCGTATTTTATACATTTTTCTTTTATACCACGCATAGAAGTGGAGTAGTTGAAGTGAAGTATTTTTCACTTCACTTAACATGTTTCTCGCTATTTTTTTTATTGCCTTTCTCTGTAGCTTTTAATTTAAAATCTGCTATGTAACTTAAAAGTGTTCGTTTCCATATGACGATATACGAATGTGAATATTTTCAAAACAAAACAGCTCACTTCAAGGCAAATTGACAATAGCAAATTTAAAACTGTAATTTCTTTACGAGGAAGCAAATTTTTTTTTAACGTAATTGGACAAAGCCGATTATAACTTAAATAACTCAGGTGATCTTGGTACCACCTGTTGTATTTATAATATTTATTTTATTAAACATAAACAGTATTTCTTTCAAAACTTTCTTGTAAGCTTTTCTGATGGGGAATGTTTTTTATCAGATTATACGCGGCGGCGTATAATATGCACAACGAAATTCGGAACTTTTTTAACACATAATCCGCGAATTATATACAGCAAAATACAGTACTTAATACATGGAAAGCTACAGAATAAATACAAGATTGTAACTATGGTTAGCTATTTGTGTTTATGCTATTTATGTTAGCTATTTGTGCTTTTTAAATAAGAATTCAATTATTATAGCTATTTATCTTCTTTTGCACAACAAAATGATAAAAATTTGGCATCTACCTATTACACAAAACAGAATATAATTGTGTATTTTCAAAGTTATAGAGGATTTTGACAACTATAAAACAAAAATGCAGCAACAAGCACAACATGTAACTTCAAAGTCAGACAAACAATGCCATTGAAAATTTAAAAATTGTAACACACCACTTGAGCAAACAATGTAACTTTATGAGATAGATCCATCATAAAAAGAATTTGGTTAGAAGATCCAATATTGCTTTTTTGACTACATTCGGATTCATCTTCTATGATATAACAATTGCTGAATGAGGAAAAGAACAATTAGATTTGAATAACAAGACAAACTGATACAATTATCTACAAAAAGTGCATTTATAGCTCTTTATCAAGACAAAGAATAAATCAGAGGGCTTAATCACATAGAAATCGACAAAAGCCTTTTCGCAAAAGCCAAGATAAACTAGTATTTAACTAGTTTTTTTTGTTGCTGTTAAATAATGATATGAAGGTATAGTTATGTTCAAATAATTTTACAAATAAACTGTGCCACTATTTTTTAATCGCATTTAACTTTTTTAATTTTTATCAAATATACACTACTGAATAATACTTGGTATCAATTTTCAGAATCGACAGGATTTTACAAATGTACCAGCAAGAACAAATATAGATGTAATGGACCTCTCATTTCGGAACAACTTTGATATATCCCCCCAAATATTAAGCGCCAAATACTGAGTTTTTAGGGTTGCTGTTTCTTATTTTGGTGTTGTCAATTTAGATTTTTTCAGCTTTTAGATTTTTGCTGTTGTCAAATTTAGTATTTTCTTGTATTTTGTACCATTTTTTGAGTTTTTTTTCAAAGTTTTTTTTGTTATTAATTATTTGTATTTAGCGAGAATCCATCTTGGCGAGAAAAAAAGGCACCAAAAACAGGTATTTTGCTTGGTGAGAAAAAAAAGTCTCCAAATTTCCCATTTGGGGGGTATATCAAAGTAGTACCCTATTTTCTAATTTTGTGTTCATATTTTTTATTAAATAGCTATTTTTAAATATATTTTGTACAATTATTAGTATGATTATTCTGTTTACTGCACACTATAGAGAAAACTATGAGAAATATTTATGAAAAATAACTATGCATATAATATATAGACAACAATTCTTATATATTTAAAATATTCACATTAGGTTTAAAAAACTCATGTTACTTTACTATTATTAAAGTAGAAATATAATTATTTAAATCCCAGAGAACACATTAATATACCATTTATACATTTTTTTAAAATCAACTTAATGTGTATAATTAGAAATTTCGTTTCCAATTGTGCTCATGACAAACATTACCTTATAATACTTTATTAGCACACAAATTTTACAAAATAGAATAAACTTTGATGAATACCTAAAATCACAATTTTATCACATTTGGATACATCAACAGCTTCCAGAAATTGTCATTTAAATATTGGAACTCTTGGGAGATCCAAAATCTACCTGCAATTCTAACATTTATTTTTACAATTATTACCATTGTTAAGGTATACATTTCTATCAATTCTTACACCTGAAGTTAATCAAATGAGTTCAGAAAATTTTGAAATTATCAAATCTATGCTAAGAAACATTTCTTTTTCATTTAAAATATGTTTAGTTATGTAATTTTTTTTTTTTTAAAAAGTATTTACGTTAATGTTTTTTTAGAATATACAGAATTATTGACTAGGTTAGACTATACTTTAGGGTGCCCCTTTGGTTCTCGCCAAGTTGTGATTGTGATTGATTGCCAAGCAGGGCCAAACCCAATTGTATTCTGATTACAACAGAGCAATTGATTGTTCTGTGCCAATAAAACCAATAGCGAAACAAAATTCACCATGTTTGCCAAGGGGGCACCCTAAAATATAGTTTTACCATTGACTTTAATAACCACTTCATTATAAGACTGGGACTTCCTTTCTAAGTGATAACAAACATCTATAAAAAGATTACCAGATCCACTAAATTCATAGCATAAAAATTAAAAATTATTTAAACAAAAGGAACAATAGTCCATCATAATGAATAAAATAAGCAAAAATTTTTATAAAATATAATATCATATAAATATTAAGATATAAATATTAAGTCATATAAATATAAAGATATTATAATCAAAGAGTACAAATTCAAATGAACAGTTATAAATAATTAGCTGATATTTGAAAATAGCACCATCAGTTAATGAAACTAAAGGTATAAGGCACATTTGGGTGCATGTGCAAAATCCAATCAGTCAGAAAAGTTTGTGTAAATAGTGCTAGATGGACAATAAATTGTTTCATATTGTTCCGCACAGCATATTCAATCAGAATTAAAATAAAAACTAGAACACAGGATTAAAACAAATTGTGGCAATTTACTTACAAAAAAAAAAAAAAAAAAAAAACTAAACATAAAAGTATTTATAATTTATTTTAATGACAGCAAAAGTTATTTAAATGATAAACCTAAAAAGAATGATATCATGCAAAGAAAAACATTTAAACTTAATAACCATTTGCTAGTCTACCAATTCAACTATTTTCCCGAACAATAAATGTATCTAAGTCCAATTAAAATAATTATAATCAAGTTCTTTTTCAAAGAAATACTTAATTATTAATTCTGAATTCCTGTTAAAAGTAACAGAAACGATTTATCAAAAAAAAAAAAAAAATCATTTGTTCAATATATATTATTCAATAAAATCTTGATATAGGAAACATGTTTAACGCAATTTTCAAACTGAGTTGTTGATGCTGGCCACCACTGTTATTAACGACATAATGACGTTTTCACAATTGTCACCAAGATTTGGCATTAAAGAAACAAAGAAAATGGTAATCTTAAAATGGCAAATACATAAATATACCATGAAAAAAACTTTAAAATTGTAAATGTAATATGCTAGCAAGCAACATTGTAAAAAAGAATAATCCATCAAATCGTGCCAAATCAACCACAGATCACAAATTTTAAGGTCCTTCCAAATATCACTAATCACCAAATCCACCAAGGATTACAACCGGATTTGTTTTACCCTGTGAAATTGACATGTACACTTCAGTTTGGATAATTGATAAGTAATAAATTCTTAAAAAAAAGAATTTTTTATTGAATGACAGAAGTGTGGGATTTTAAGTAGTGTGCATTTATATTACAGAATTAAAAACATACTTTCGCACATTAACCTTAAGCTTTCAAAGCAATATTTACTAGAAAGAATTCCATTGTGCTTTTAAGCAACATTACACACAAATTCAAGCTGAATATTTTATTAGAAAACATTTAGCTAACTAGAATTGAAGGAGAAAATGAAAAGGCTCCAAACTTTTTTTTTTTACCTTATAAATTGGAAGCTGTTGTCTTTGCTGTTCGAGTGACAAAAAAGAACCCGAATTGTACACTACTGATACATTTAAATCTCTTCTTTCTTCAAAAATCTTTTCTGGTGTTTCTCCTGTAAATTGTGTATATATTCTATAAATATATTTTACAAAAAATTGGATGAAATTATAAAGTTAGATATATAACATTCATAATTGATATAACACGATGCACATTTTTCAAAACAAACCTGGTTTTAAGAATCTCGGTCTGAAACTCATTTTTCACTTATTAATGTGTTTCATTCTTTAACTAACATGCTATTTCATATTTTCCTTGAAAAATATTCCATTTCATTTAGGTTAGGTTATAGCAGGTTATTTGAAAAATAGGTTAGGTTACGACAAAAAAACTATTTTCAATCGTATAGTCTATCGAGTTTGCCACCAGCCTTATGCTCACATATATCTCGCATAGAGTAATGAAATTGGGTTTTAAATCAAAACCTAAACAAATGATGATGGAATGATGATTTTGATAAGTTAATTGAAATCAATATGATGAATCCTAAGCAAGATAAATAAACAAAACTTTTGCTGATAAATGAAAATTAAAATAAGGTAGTTAAGAACCGAAACGAAGAAAAGCTAGAGCATGTTAATTTATTTCAAAAAGTTAATTGTAGCATCAATTTTATCACGAGGATTCATTGACAAATCAAAAATCAAGGAGAAGAATAGAGCTCCGATATATACTAAGTTTTTCTCTGAAAGAATTTCTAGCTTGATTGTATAAAGAACATGAAATCATTATGTGATCGATGGTTTCTCTTTCTCCACAAGAGTATTTATTTATAGAAGAGAGTTCGAAACTTTGTAACTTAAGTCGGAAAAGTTCTGGTTCTGACTCTAGTTAGCAATAGTTCTTCAATGCGTGAATTAATATTCTTGTGGTGAATTTTTATGATGGAAGAGATATGCGAAAAGTTTGAGGCATATTTACTTTTATTTAATGTGTAGTTATTAAAATTGATAAAAATATCTTTATCTTAATACTGTATTCAGGTGAAATCGAGCATAGTATGATTAGTTTATTAATGGCCGACTTTGCGAGACTATCTACTTTTTCGTTACTAGCAATTCCTTAATGACCTGGAATTCACACTAGTCGAATAGATTCACAAATCTTAATTATATTTGCTACATCTAATCCCATGTGTTGAATGATGGTTAGAAAAGAAGAAAAGAGAGTTTTCAAACTGCTTAGACAGGATAAGAAGTCTGATAATATAACATAGTTCGAAGGAGAAATTTGTCACATCAGCTATAAAACGAAAGCCTCTGCTGTAAAAATCATGTTATTGATTTGCTCGGAGGCAAAGAAGTTATTTCTACTATTTTATGCAGCGATTCCCAGTTTTTTTTTTTTTTTTTTTTTTTTAAGTTAATTTTAGACGCATTAGAAACTAACAATATGCGAGTGGACCATTCAGAAGCGTTGTGCAGTTTAAAGAGGTCATTAATAGTATTTGTTGGAAGATTTTAATCTGAAAAGAGTTTTTTTTAAGCAAGATATTAAATTTATCAAAGGAATTGTTGTCAGATATCTTTGAAAGAATTCTTAAGATATCTGATTCTTCAATTCCATTTTCCTTTAGACACTTTTTCGATCGTAAAGACAAAGTAAGAGCTTAAGAGAAAGGGTTATATAGCATTGTTTCCCGCAATGTGCCGCATTGAGATCATGGGTAAAGTTCAAGGTTTCTAATGTATATCCTTAGAGAGAGATAGTTTTATCTCACAGCAAGAGGTAAGGACTCAGTTTCTTTCAGAAGAAGGGAATAGGCGTCCAGTGCGGTAGGGCAGTAGCAATTTTCAGTACTGAATGGTATATTGGATCTAAAATTTTCCGATCTTATGGGCTTTCAGACGTAAATACTTGACATCCACAGCCCAAGCTACTTTAATGAAGGACTGAGCAATTTGAAGTAAGTGGTTAGTTTTTGCTCTCCATCTTATTCCTGCAATAGCTTTTGAAATGTTAATTTTCTTCTGAAGAGCATTCTTTTTCCTTTGAAAATTATATTTTAAGGTTATGTTATTAGTAAAAAAAAGACTGAGAATTTTTATATGTTTAGACCAAGAAATGAGATGTTGATTGATAATTTGTTCAAAATTTATAGGGAATATTTCGGAAGAGAAATCAATTGCAGAATCAATTTTTAATTCCTACTCTTTACACCACTGTTAAAGTTTTATGATTGAAGTCTGTAATTTGTATTAAAGGCTTTTTTAGGATGAATGAGCAGTCAGCTCATTCATCCCTATCTCCTCAGCGTAAATGAAATCATGAATGTCAGGAGGGATTGATGGAGGACTTCATAAATATCCAACATATAAATCATAAAAAAAAAAGGGAAGATAGAACTCTGCCTTGAGTTAGAGAAAGCGGATTGAGAAAAGACTCCATGCCATTTCACTCTAAAACTTCTATGCGATAATGAATCCAACATCCAAGGAGCAGAATTTCCTCTGATATCAAATTGGTGGAGCTTATAAATAAGACTGTCTGGCCATACTGAATCGTATGCTTGAGATATGTCCAAAGTAGCGCATATAATATATTTTCTCTGTGATCGTAAAGCAGTAATATTATGATGTAACATTGAAAGAACACTATCGCAGTCTCTGTAAGGCTTAAATCCATGATGACTTTTGATGAAAATATTCGGAAAATGAGATATGATTTATAAGACGATTTAAGATCATGTATTCCATGACTTTGCATGGAATACTATCATAAATATTGGGTGAAATGAATTTACCGATGTTGTATCTTTTCCAATATTTTTTATTGGAATTATGTTAAAATTTTTCCAAGAAGGTGGAACAATACCTCTCAACCAAGAATTGTTTATGAGTGGTAGAAGGAATCGTGAAACTAAATTTGTTAGACCTTTCAGAATTTTAGCGGATATTAAATCAGGAGCAGCTGAAGTTTTTTTTTTTTTTTTTTTTTTTTTTCATTTAGAAATTGCCAATTAGAGCTCTGAGAGTGAGAAAGGAGAATTATATTCTAAATCAGAGTTTAAACCTAAATCGAGAGATAGAAATTCACTTTATCAGATTGACAAGAATAAAATTTGACAAATAAGCTGACCTGACCCTCAGGCTCTGAAATCATGGAAGTCTCATCAAAAACTAGAAGATGATGGGTTGGTGAATCCGAGGATCTATTTTTAAGTCTTTTAAAAATAGAATAAATGTCTCAAGATATACCAGCATTAAATATGATTTTATCCCAGAAATTCCTGGAGAGGGTCAGGATAAGCTAATGCAATTTTGCACATATTCGTTTGTACTTTATCCACAGAGTCTTATTAAGAAAGCTTATCGCTTTTCCTTATGGCTTTTTCTTTTTTGGTTTAAAAGATAGCAACATTCCAATGCCCACCATGGAAGATAAGACTTTAAAGGAAAATTTTGATTCTTTCTTCATTTATCAAGATAGATTTTAGATAAAATTTGAAAATGGTTTATAGGGTCAAGTCCATTATTAACAATTTGGGTGCTCACTGAATTGAAGAAACCAGTCTATAAAGCCTTTAATTATTACGGTAATACCCATTGTTATTGTAAAGTTTGATACTTGTTTGAACCGGGAAATGGTCACTGCCATAGCAGCCTGAGCTGATTACGAAAGTATTCAAAGGAAAAATATCAGGAGATACAAAGTTATATCTATAAGGGATGGTCTGTGGTAGAGTCCGAAATGAAAAGGCTGAGAGGTATTTAAATGACAAATATTGCTAACCAGTATCCAATCAAGGAATTCTAAAGATTCAGGAGAGTTTTTATAGCTACTGAATGCCGAACTATGAACATTAAAGTCGCCAATTATTATGAAGGGAGGATGAATGTATGTTAATACGTTGTGGAACCAAGAACTTGAAAATTTACCAGGTGGGATGTAAACATTTACTAATGTAAGAGATGATTTTGATATGGTAATTTTGATAGCTAAAATTTCTCTACCCTTATCAGCAGAGTGGCGTATATTTAGTACTAACACAGGTAGAGATTTGTCAACAGCAAAAAGATGGTTTAATTATAAATCGGAACTTTTTAGAAAAGTTTCTTGAGTTGCTAGGACATTGGAAGATTAAAAGTACGGAAATTTTACATACGGGCGCTCAGTTAGTATGCTTTTCGCATTTCAAGAAATTACGTTGAACAAAAATTAAATAGATCAGTTAATTGAAATGTAAAAAAAGCGCTCGTAGTAAAAATATTTATAATAAATTTATGAATGTTTTTTACGTCTTTTTCATGGTTTAATTCTTTCTTTAATATTCTGCATATTTAATGTTTGTATGTAGAGACTTCATAATAGATTGTTCATGTGATTTACTTTATTGAATCAAAGGATTTTGAACTCTTATTTCTTGATTGGTTGGATTTTGAGCGACTTTTTCTTGGAGGATATCTAGAAACAGATCTAGCTGAATTTACACATGTTTGCATGCATTCTTTAATGAAGGATAATATTTTTTTGAATCATTTGATCTTGTCTAATCTGCATCGTAATTAATTTTTGCTTCAAATGTAGAAACCACTTCACTCACTGTATTTTTAACAATATCAGTGATTTCATTTCGATTCGGCAAAAGAGAAAGATGAATTTTAGTTACGTTGAAGTGACTAGTTTTTAAAGATTTATTATAATATCTTCTCACCTCAATAAATGGAAGGTAATTCAAGCTTTTAAACTGAAAGAATTTCTTTTTTTACAGCACTCGTTGGGCAGGAAAAGTAATTAGGTGCATGATTTCCCTGATAATTTATACATTTAGGAGTCCCATTTGCACAGGGAGAGTCTTTATAAAATGTTTCACTATTTTAACATAAGAAGAAGTCTTGCTTGCATTTTTTTCGTAGGATCAATGTATTTATAACATTTTCCTCAATGACGAACATTTTCAACAAACTGAGAAACTGGAATATAATAAGCTAATAGTTTCAGGTTTCAGAATCCTTTTTAGTAAATCTTTGTAAGCCAGTTTGAACAGTTTCTTCAGAAAGAACATGTAAAGGTAGCTGTATATTATTTCTTTTATAAGATATCTTTAAAATATGTATTCAGACTGAAAAGTAGTGTTGATTTGGATTCCAAAATAATTTCTACGGCAGTCTCTGGACAGCTTGTTTCGAATAAAAGTTCACCTTGACGGGTGTGTTGAATTTGTATTATTTTATCATGCTTCTTTACAAGTTGGATTATTTCTTGTTTTAAATTGTAAGTATTTTTTGGAATTCCAGTTGATAGGACCATCATTGGGTGATAGGAAGATGAACAACTTGTTAATATTATTTTCCGCAGCTAGCTGGATAAATTCTGGTATTGAATCTTCGAAAGTCAATAATCTTGAAGTGTTTATTTTTGGAATGCGTAAATCGCAATCCATATGAAATGGCTTATAAGCCATTTCCATCTCTTCTTCTGAATGGTTCATTTTGAATCCATAATAAAATTATTATGAAATTAAATAAATAAATAAATAAAAAGGAATAAATTAAAAAATTAAATAGTACAAAGAAAGAACAAAAATCTACAGTCTTAGTCAATCAAACTCAAAATCAGATGATCTTTTCAATACGAAAAAAATAAAAATATAATAATAACTATAAATTATAGCATTAACATCTAAGTTGAAAATTACGCATCTACCGTAATTTAAAGCAATCCATCATTTCTCTTTCAGAAGTAAATACTAATTATTTTTATCGCTACATTCACATAAAAGCCAGATTCAAATGACAAGTGATTTCTAGGGAAAATTCTCATCTGAGCGAATTCACTATCGATTATATATGAGTAAGTTATGACCTAGTTGTTTGACGTCATTATCTGTTCAACCAATGAATCTTCACTTACATTATAATAAATTCTTGTTTTGAATGTAATCGAGAAGACTAATACTGTAAATAATATTGTAATAAATATAAATTTTTTAATAAAGCATGTAATTGTAAGACAACTCTATTGTAAAATATACGGTTGATAATTTATTTCAAAAAATGTAAACAACTTCAACTATATAAAGTAACAAAAATAAAGTTTCTTCATATAAATATAGTTCTGAAGAACTTACATTCAAGAAAAAAAATATTTTAATAAAATTAAATAAAGCATATTTAAATTATGAATAACTCATGCATAGCATTATATCTAAATCAATTGAAAGTCATATTCAAATATGTGAAAAATTAGATTGATATTTAATTTATTTCATTGTTATAAAATTCAATATTCAATAAGTTACATTATCTGCTATGGATTTTTCAAATTCTTCAAAAAATAAATGTTTTATATCTCTATGGCATTGTTACTGTTTGTCAGAATAATTACAATCTTTCTTGTCTCACAGACATTTTTGATCTACATAATTCAAAAAATTAATAAACTATCTAAATAAGTTTTTTTTTTAAAGTTATGAAATATTTAAAATTAATTATGTTTTTATTTATTATATAAACTCTTATATTGATTATTTAAAAATTCCTCCTCATCTAAAGGAAACTTAATCAAATTAATGAATACATTGTTAGCACGAGGCATATAAAGTAGGCAAAAACAAAGGGTAGTAAAGAAACAACATGAAAAGGAAATTTTCACTATCGTCGAAGTCCTAACACTTACCTTACTTTTTTTTAATACAATAAGTGTCGCTCGGAATACCTATTTTGTGACGTTTCTGACGTCACTAATTCGTCGGTGTTTGGCCTACTCTTCGCTGGCGTCAGTTTTTTAACGAAATTGTTGTCGTTTTCAATTGGCCAAAGAGAAATGAAATATAAAACAAATGATTGATTGATTAGATTGATAGTTCATGACAAAGTCGCTGACTCAGTTTACATAGCTAATCCGCATATATATCGATTATCACAAACGTTATGCCATGCTCGCCAAGACTAAGTGTCACGCACAATATTTTTCCGACGAAATGAAGTCATTAATGTCATAGTTACGCCAAAAATGAGTGGAGCTTACTATGATTTCGGATTTCTAGCAGTTGCGAAATATCTAACAACATTGGTTAGAGTTTCTGCTTTTATGATGCGGAGACCACCATAACAGCTTCGCACCCAGGGGGAGGCCCTCAGAAAGGAGCAGCAGAATTTACGGAGCTGAGCTAGATGTTTACTTGAACTGCTCTTTATGAAATACACTCCTTATCGGTTTTCGGACAATGACGACAATCGTTTTTGCTACGCTTACAACGCAAATTTAATTTACGCTCTAATATAATTCTTTTATAATTTACATTTTTATCAGTTTTGTTAATAATAAAAAAAAGCACATTTATGACGCGTCTAGTTATTCAAATAATGAGTATTAAATCCTCAATCTCTGGAAATGGTGAGCAAGTACAATTCTCAATATTGAGCCCTACTTCATTGTCTTGAGAGTACATAATAATCCCAGTAATCCTGAAAAGATGGAATCACCATGGGTAAGCCATGTTCAACTGTTCCTGACCACTTATGAACACTTCTTATTCATCAGCCATTGTAAAATTCGATCGTGGTTGATTGTTCTATAACTATCTATATAACTGTTCTATATTCTGGATAACACTAAACTTTGCTAATCAGGTTAGTATGATTTCAATCCATTTTTTTTCTTCTGGACAAATAGGCTTTATAATAAGTTCAGTATACAAAACGAAATCAAAAGTAGAGGAAAAGGAAAGATAGGGAAATAATTGTCACATGACAAAGTAGGAATCGAATTTTCGAAAATGCTTAGCATTCAACGTCTACCAAAAAAAAAAAAAAAAAAAAATACATGCAATGAAGTTCTATTAGAGCTCTACTTCGGATAGCAAAAATGAGAACTGAACCCGTAAAAATCAAATATAACAAAATAAGCGAATTGCAATCTCAGATAGCGCCTTAACGGAACAAGTAAATAGGTTATCTGGAAACCACGATAGATTGCCAATGGAACGGTAATCATTTCGTTTTCGAAGGGGTACTAGGACGCCAAATCATAAGCAGCCCAAGGAAATATGTTGGTATCGTAGCGAATTCGTAGAAAAAGCATTGAAATGTAGGACTTCTTGTAATATTAACTCGGAAAACTAGCGGTGGAATCGTACGCGGCGCAGTGTGATTTCGGTTTTAATAACAAAAGTCACATCACCTATTTATGCATGGTGCAAACACACGCCGGCATTACTTAAGCCCCTATTACATTAGAGTTGCCGATATTTCATTTTGAGCAACTCCCATAGACTTAACATTACGTGACGTCACAGCTCGATTTTTGGCAACTCGAGCTCATCGTCCAATGAATGTTCGAGATTTCTACCAGGTTTGCTCTAAGTAAATAGCTGTTTTACTAGAATTATTAACAGATCGCTTTTCTGGCTAACATTTTTAAGGTTGCCATATTTTACTCTGTAGGTGTCCAGATTTCATGATGAATTCTTATTTGGGAATTTAATTTGTAGCCAAAATTTGTTTACATTACGCCATCTTGCTATTGTTTCACTCAATTTTAGCGTTTGAAACTTCACGTTTAGAATGATCAAGACATAATCTTTGTCGACGTGTAAAGGAAAATATCTGGTTAAAAAATTTCTTAAAACTTTTGTGTTAATTTCCTAAATAAATAATATTATCAAGGCCTTAAATAAATAATATTATCAAGATTCCTTAAATAAATACCGTATTTTCCTGTATATAATCCGCGGATTATGTGTAAGCTATTTTTGAAATATTAACTAATATTTAATTTGAATTTTAAGTTCCCAATAAATTTACAGCAATCTTGTAACTACTTATTTTATCGAATATACTGCTTCTTTTCAGTATTTCCCAACAATTATATATCAAATCAAGAAACATATTTTAAACCCATTCAATTACCGTATTTTCCTGTATATAATCCGCGGATTATGTGTTTAAAAGTTCCGAATTTCGTTGTGCGTATTATACGCCGCCGCGGATTATCTGATAAAAAAACATTCTCCATCAGAAAATCTTACAAGAAAGTTTTGAAAGAAATACTCTTTATATTTCATAAAATAAATAACAAGTGGTACCAGGACACACCTGAGTTATTTAAACTATTATCAGCTTTGTGCAATTACGCTCAAAAACGAATTCGGTTCCTCTTAAAGCTTTTATGCTTGTAAATTCGCTAACGTCATTTTGCAATTTGTCTTGACGTGAGATGTTTCGTTTTGAAATTATTCGTATATCGTCCTATGGAAGCGAAAATTTTTAACTTACACAGCAATATTTTAAATTAAAAGCTTTAGCGAAAGCAAATAAAAACAATAACGTCAAATGTGTTAATGTGAAGTGAAAAACAAAGCACGCGCGGTATAAAAAAAAATGTATAAAATACGCAATTTGTAAATAACCCATTTCTTTCATTTAAATATTAACGAAGCAAACATATATTCATTTAAATATGTCTAACATCGTTTTAAAAGTTATTAGAAGCTAAATATCGATAAGTTTTACAAGAATCTCTTCTCAAAATTATCGCTTTTGATCGATGTCGTGCTTTCATCTCAAGTTTATCGCACTCTGCAATAAACTGGATCTAGACTGATATTTTTCATAATAAATGCTCTTTTTCTATACAATTTATTAAATTTTTAATCCTACTGTGGATTTTTTTATTTTATGTGATATCTATATTATCAGCAGTACATATTTTAGACTATTCGCCGAAAAAAAATTGCCGCGGATTATATACAAGAAAATACGGTAATATTATCAAGACCTAAATAAATAATATTCCTTCCTTAAATATAATATATTTTTAAGACATAAAACAAAACTGGTATTTTGAAATAATATTTATTTATAGTTTTAATAAAATTAAGAGATCACTCAAACAACACAGGTGAAAATTCTTATCACGTGTAAACACATCTTTATACGATATTTTAACTTTAATTCGGACGCTATTTCATCATACGTTCTTTGTTTTAATTTAGTAAATTTATATTGGGAATCTGAATCATCCCATATATGAGGCTTTACTCTTATCATTTCAATAAAATCAATTTCCATTTCTTTTGTCCATTTAACACAGATATTTGCCATTTTCAAGTATATATATTTATCACATGCACTCATTAACAATAATGAAAACATGTTATTTCTTGGCATCTTATTGTTTCCGCTTGGCGAAAGTAAAAGACAACACCAGTTCCGTTGATCATCTATTGGCGATACGAATTGCTCGAGTTGCTGCTGCATGCACAAAAAAATTGCTCATTTTCGGCAATTCACAACGCCAATAAATTTCATTTGGCATAAAATTTGGCGAAAACTTGGCAATGATCAAATTTCAAATGCGCATCTGTAAAAAATATCTGAAATATCATTGGACGACGTGTCCGAGTTGCCCAAAATCGAGCTGTGACGTCACGTAATGTTAAGTCTACGGGAGTTGCTCAAAATGAAATATCGGCAACTCTAATGTAATAGGGGCTTTAGTTGACAGTGGGAGTGATGTTTGTGTCCTACCTTACACAGCAAATATATCATTCGTTTCTCCGTCAAACACAACTTTACATTCAGTAGATAATAACCATATTGAAATTTATGGTACGAATGATATGATTTATGATGATGATTTATGGAGATTGATAAGTTTAAGTCTAATTTTACGCCGGGTATTTAAATGGTTCTTTACTGTACCTAAGGTCAATAAACCTATAATAGGTGCAAATTTTTCAAAACATTATGGTCTACTAATCGATCTAAAAAATTCTTGTCTAAAAGACCCTCTAACAAACTTAGTAAACAAAGGAGTTCTTGCAACTGTTAGAGATGAACGAGAAAAAAATATCCCTCTTATTATGGGGAATAAGAAATTTCATGAAATTCTCAAACGATATAAGGAAATATTAACCCGTATCACCAGGTTGTGTTGACTACATTGGTACAAAATATGGCTTTGTTTGAATAGCTGAAGACTAATGCTCAAATTTAGCATTTAAACCCCAAAATCATACCAAAAAAGTTTTACATCCAAAAAATACTAAAAAAGAATTAAAGTTTCCATTAATAACAAATTTCAAACAAGTAAATAAATCGGTGAATATAACCAAAATTCCAAAAAGTTGATGAAACAAAATAAATTATTTCTTTATAATCGCTAAAAATTCGCGATTATCATTTGTTCATATGTGTCGCATAGATGATTTTCGAATATCTATTTTATGGTGGTTCCTTTTAAGCTGCTTATATATATATATATATAT
>JAPDSC010008453.1:0-18635 GCA_026290005.1 Latrodectus geometricus | reverse complement strand
ATTGTTTGTCTTTCGAAGAGCCATTAAACTCTTTCACAATTTGAAATAGTCAATAACAAGTATTTTACTGATGTGGTAAGAAGTCTAATTTATCTAAGATTATAAAATACTACTCCAGAGAACAAATTATTTACTTAGCTTATGATATCATTGCAAAAAAAAGCAGCATATTACTTTCTTGTATGAACATAATAATTTAATGGTGCATAGGGGACCAATTATGAATAGTTGAAATGATATTTTTTTGAGATTACGACATTCTAATTTCCAGAAAGATAGCTATTGTACAAGACATATATATTAAATTGCTAAAGACATATTGGTGTTCTTATTCACTTATAACTGAATCAAATTACTTAGGTTGCAATTTATAATTCTGGCCTTGGCAACAGTTAGCATTTCTAAGTTATCATTAAAATTTTCCAAAACTAGTTTGATATTTTCAGCCTAACTTCTTTGGAACATTTTGCTTTTTTAGCATGATTTGCATTGCTTACAATGATTTGAAAAATTCATCTCCCCCAAAAAAGGGAATCGATTAATGAATATTTTCATATGATGCCATTCACATGGATTATACAGACAAGAGGATATTGATGAGATTAATTTTTTAAGCAGAGACAATTCACCATTCTACTACGTTCTATAAAACTGGTATTACAAGTTCACTCACGGTCGACTTTTGCTTCAGGATGAATTGCGTGAAGGCCTTCTAAAATCGTTTCTTGTGCCAGAAAATATCGATGCCATTGGAAAACTCATGAAAGAACATCATTATGTATTATACCATGAGGTCGAAGCATTTTTGGAAGATAGTATGACAATCATTAATAAAGATATTATATAAATATTTGGCTGTAAGAAAATTTACAATCGTGTTTATATAATCTCGCATAATTGGGTAAGCGCTCAAAAGAAGGTTCACTCGATTGGAACAAGGAAATATTAAAAAAATGCATTCACTCTGCATCAAATGTTGGGTTTAACATCTATACAGGAAACAAATCATGAGTGTATGCATTTAAATTCAAAACAAAACAGAAAACGACTGTGTGTTTCTTCCAATGCAAACCAAATATAACAAAGATTGTTTGGAATGATATCGAAGTAAATGATTGGCTGTTTCAACGTCATAATAAACTACTTGTCAACAAAGACGTTAGAGCATCTCAAGGGGATTAATTCTGAATGACGTATGGTCCTTTTGTGAACCAGAAGTCATTCAAGAAATTCGAACAGAAGCAAAAAAGTAAATTATTATTCATCTTGACAATGCTAACTTCCGCACATCGGCTGGGAGATATTTTTGACCTACCAAAATCTCGAATTGTTGTGTTATCAGCCGTACACGCCTTATTTGATACCCAATGACCTTTTTATTACACTCATCAAAAATAAAGTATGTCTACAATGTTTTTCGACACTTAAAGAATCGGTTCATGCATTTAAAATGCATGCTTTGGATGTGCCTCAATTGGAGTGAAAAAAGTACTTTGAAAATTTACTCAAACGCTTATAAATATTTACTGCTGTTGATGAAAAATATTTTGAAAAAATTAACCCCTTTTGATCATAAATTTTTGTTTTTTCATTATTAGGTGAAAAAATACAAATTGCAACTCTTATGTAAAAATAGTCAAATCATTATCGTGCCACCTGTATCTATAATTGCTTGTACTTGTCTGCATGGGCATCACTGTGATATGTAGATGACACACTTTGACCTTTGCAATATCATTTCTTTTTGCTTGCCACATAATACATACCAGGGAGATGACATCTAATTACATATTGTATACATTTTAAATTCAGAAAGAGTTAATATTTTCAAATTTTCTTTCACTGAAAAATATTTTCTCTTGCTGGCTCTTGCAAAAATGTTTTAATTTTTAAAACACTAAATTAATTATTAATTAGAGCAGCAAGGTTTTATATGATGTTATATAATAAGGGTGGCCAAACATTTGGGATTCGGGGTCTACTCCACATTGAAAAAAATCAAAGGCGGTCTACCAATGGCAGAGCTAAATTAACGTATCTATTTATTTTCGGCAACCAGAAAATATGGTAAATTATGTAATTTTTCTAAAGAAAAAACTTCATACTTATAAAATAAAAAATTTATTGACGAAAATAATCAAAGTATTCATATATCCAAAACTGACCATCCTATTCACTACGTTTAGTTGAAATTTGGCACTGTATATCTGCGACAAGTTTATCATATTGTGGCTGGTACGATCTTATTGCAATGCATAAACACGAAATTAAATGTTCATCTGTTAAACACGACCAATGTTTATTTTTTGTTCATTGTTGAAAAACCAATTTACAAAAAAACCTCAATCCAAAGTATGATTTCAAATACAAAATCAATTTGTAAATATTTGGAAATGTTTCCTCTGAAATTAATTTCTAAAAATCAGTATCGCTAAATATGCTCTGGATTTAAGAATTATATCGCATCTTAATTCAATAATTTCTTCCTCGACCGTGACTGATGTGATATCTATTAAATGTCCTATATTTTCAGATACTCCATCAATGTTGACATTTTCATTAAATGGAAATATCATAAAATTGAGTATTTCCTTCCACCTAATTAAGTTAGTGAATCTTCTTTCAAATTTTTCAAACAAAACAAGTAAGTATTAAGGGATAACTTCGAAGTCTCGGTTTGGATTATGGATGCACTCTTCCCTGTTTTTGAAGTTTCTCAATTCATGTTTTCTTAATTGAGATGCATACCTTCCTATAGTTTTTTTGAATGTTTTAATTACGCTCATCATGTCCGCTATAGGTTTTGTGTGTAAATCGTAAATCTTTGCATAATTTGTTTTGGGTTTTAAAGCGTAGACTGAATTAAATTTTTATTTTAAATAATTCCTTGATTATATGTCATAAGTCATAAATTAAATTGTTAATATCCAATGTCATTATCGGGATGATCGCGTGGATTACCTAAAATGTCTTCGTGGCCTACCAGTCGAACGCAACGTCTTGGCCACCCCTGTTGTAAAAGATAAATGCATATTTCTACAAAAAATATTATCTGAAGTTTACCATTAGGAATAAGACTGAACGTTTTGCTATTAATTTTTACACATCTAAATAAAATTAAAAAATAAAGTATTTATAAATTTTATTTTTCCTGTGATTAATAACTATACTGGAACTCAATTTTAAAAATGTTTTTGGATGATTTCGGTAAAAATGAGTATATTGTCTCAAATCCGCAATAAAATTTCATTTTTAACCTTTGCTTTTTCCTGTCGCTTACCTTCAAGGGCATTTGACACGTGATTCAGAATCAAGAAAGAACACTTAAGAGCTCTTTCTAAGAAGTTTTTTTAAATAAAGTTTGTTTAGAAAATGACATAAAATTACCTTATTTTTAATCAGTGACATAGATTTTTGATATTCTTCTATGTAAGATATCTATATACTTTACTATAGAATTTAAAGAATGAATTTCAGTACCAAATTATGCAATTCAAATGATTGAAAACCTTCAACAAAAAGCGCATCTTAAGATTTTAATGATGCAAAATGTTTGTGTAAATTAACGTCTCAGTTTCCTGGAAAAATTTGATGATTGGAAGAGTTGTTTGACAACGTATAATTGCTGTTGGTATGAGTAATTGGCCACAAAGTTATGCTTTCTTTTTTGTAAAGAAATTAAATACAAAAACTGTCATGTTATACATGCATATCAAGAAAAACAAAACTTGAGATATTTTGAGTTTCAATTAAATGGATTTTTTAATCTCCTCTCCAGGTTTGGCTAAGTTTTTAGATAATTTGTTTTGTACATGAAGAAAACTTTGATCAGGATTTTAAACTTGATGCTAATGATCTCAAAATCTTACAGTGTATTGATCTTTTCTTTATATATTATTGTAAAACAGGTCAGTGTCGTACTTTTGATGTGTTGCCACAAATTAAAAACTAGAGCACTTAACTTTCAGTAATAATTAAAGCTCTCACTAAAAGTAAACTTGAAAATTCTATGTTGTCTTCCTGTTTATAAGAAAATATGATATATTCCTTTCTCAGTGCATTAATATTTAAAAAACATTCTGCTCAGTCTCTATCAACTGAAAAACAAAATAACTGTTTAAGTATTTCACATAAAATATAACAGTGTATTTATGTTTAGTTTGAACTAGATATAAGGACTTTTTAATAAATTATTATTTAATTTCTAATACATGGATGGTCCATCTATTCAAACTGAAGATATTTTGATGTAATAATAAAATATGTTACAGAAACAAGCAAAAAGCATAACCTTGTAACAACATTATTACAAGAAAAAATAATTTGTCTTCAAAAGTTTCTATTTCTGATGAAGATTTTTACACTTCTTCTGACCAATGTTTCGCAATTATTTACAAACCTCAATAATTAAGCAAATATTTTAATCATTCTATTATAATCGAACACATCATTAAAACGCACCAGTCGTGCGTCTTTTGATTGATCAATAATCTCTATTTTCATTTTTTCTTTTTAAATCTATTTCTTCAATTTGGCAGTGAATTTCACTTATAGGCTAGTTTTCATGACTTTCTTTCAGCCACAAAGGACATCCCGACAATTTAGAGAAAAAAAAAACAAACAAACATTAGTTTAGCAGAACAACCACGTAATAATACATTGTTAATATTTATTTTTCTTGGAATATGTTTCTATAACTGAACCTTATGCAAATTCTCAAATCTCTTTGACGTTGGCTTCGACAAAAACTGACCAATTTCTATGCTCTTTTATCCACCAAAATGTTGTAGCAGCATCAGATCTAAGAATTATTTTTATAGTATCAGAGCAAAAGTTAATTTTTATCAATTCCCAAGTCTATAACCTATGTAGTAAGCCATTAATTCCACCCAAGATATATTTAACTGTTTCAAGGTCTCTACTCTAGATTTTGCTCATACGAGAATTATGACTGAATCTTCAGAGTCGAATACAATTAATAATTATGTATCGATCCAATGAAACATTAATTAAAATATACAAATTTTTAAACCAATTTAGAAAATTACATCAATTTGAGTCAGTTCATCATCCAAAGAAAATTTCTTTTTCCAAATTCTGCAGCAGCATTTTATGGTGCAATGTAGCTGGTGTTAATAATCCAATAAGATCCGAAGTTGTTTGATAATTGAAAAAATTACTTTTTTGTAATTTTAGCACCACAAATTAAAATATTCATATCTGTGAAATATTCCAATGTATCGTTATTTGATTTCCAAATTACTCCGAAAAAAGATGCATCTCCTGAATGTTTATTAAAATTTACATCAACCACATTTCTTTAGAAATTATATAAATTAAAACACTTCATAATTAGTTCAGCATATTTTATAAATTGCTCTTATTCATTATTATTAAGTACATCCTGACACTCAGTTGTAGCATAGAAGAAAAGCTTGTTTCTTAGTTACATGATGATATTCACGTTTACATTTTTTCCAATAAATGCATTATACAAGCAATGAGATGGAAAGAGATTGCAGAGACTTCCAAAACGGCCCTATTGTATCCCTTGCTTCACTGCACGAGAAAAAATCTAAGAAAATCTGTATGTATGGTGCAACAGACAATATTAACAATCTTTTCCAATTTTAGCACTAATGGCAATAGGAGACACTTTAAATCAAGAATATCTAGAATTAACTATACAAGATTAGTTATCTTATGTAGACATTCATTAAAATCAGGCTTCTCTTTCTTAGATCAGATTGTTGGTCGAAGATGTGGTGACGAGGTGTCCAGCGGGAGCCGTCGACCTCTTTATTAACAAGGGTATAGCCTAAAATTACACTTAAGGATCTATGCGTGGTTACAACGATGAATAAAAGAATAAGTACTCCAAGATTGAGTGCTTGCATCGTGACTCATAAGTAGTTACTAGAGGTATAGTTACCAGAAATTAAGACACTGAGATACATATACAAAATAAATGATAAAATATATACAAAAACAACAAAATCAAAGAAAATAGAAGAGCAGTCCAAAATTTATAGCGAATAGAGTAATTGACCTAAATGTTTGGGCAGAAAGCCCGTTGCAGTTAAGAAAACATTTTAACGGCTCTAACAATCGGTTCGGAGACGAGAACCCCACCCACTCCAGGATATAAACAAACAAATGTTTGTAAACAAACGGGAAGGAGGGGGGCTATCGCTGTGAAATTAGGGTTTGGGAAAGAGAGATAAATATTCAGTTGTGGGGATGATCCTGATTACGGCTCTGGGAAAATGTGTTAATTCATACGGATTATAGTTATCAATTGTTCTCTTTCTCAGAGAGAGAAACATCAAATAATGGGCAGATATCTGTAGCTTACCTTTCTAACTTCATTACTGGTCTATGAGATAAATAATGAGATTCATTATTCATTTCAAAATCCTCTACCTATTAGCTAATTTCCTTTTTCCAATCCTAAAAAACACACTGATAATCAACATAGAATTTGTTGCACCCTAATCTGCTAATATTTCATCTTTTTTTTTATCTCAGATCATATTCATATTGCTTTTTATCCGATAAATTTACATTTTATTTTTCCACGGAAATTCTATTTCATATCCGTTTTCACTTTCAGTTTGGTTGGATTATAAAAATTTCCGATTGAAGCTCCCATAACTTACTTATAAGTAATTTAATACAATGTGCCGATTATTTATTTTATTTCCCACAAGAATTATATATTTTAATTATACAGTGAACAGAGTTTTGTTTCGATGACCGTTAATCCAAGGATTAAAAGATTAATTTATATATATATATATATATATATATATATATATATATATATATATATATATATATATAAAATCCATTTATTTCAATCGTAAGCATAAATTTCAAATTTATTTTTCTGAAAAAGTCTGGAACACGAAAGTAAACATTTCTTTCCATTTACCGATTTCAATCGAAAGCAGTCTACGCTTCTTTGGTTCAGTTTCACACATTCCCCAACTCAATCGTTTGCTTCCTAAAAGAGGGGAAGCCCTAATATGGGTCATCAAATTTCCGCTTACGTAGCCTACTCTGAATAACACGTGTTTAATCGCGTGAATGATTTTCTTTTGACCTTGACCCCTAATCCGAAGAGCAAGCATCTGCAAAATTAAGTTCGCATCTTCTAGAATTAGAAATAGAACATTCTTTTTTAAAATATTTTGTTTATATTTCCTTGCTTATTACGCATAATTCCATGAAGTTATTTTTGGCAACAAGAGCACCGTAACTGATATTTTTAATATAAATATTTAATTAAGTATCCATTTTTTTTTTTATAAATAGAAAATACATACTTTTTCTTTAATAGCAATTGTTTCTCAGTTAATGTCATTTTTTGCGGTAAACATGTTTCATTGTGGTATAACTTATTGCAAAATGTATAAGTTAATTTTCTGAAATTCATCATACAAACTTACAGTTGCTAACGATGTTAATTGGACAACTTATTTTACCAGTTCTGTCTCCTTTTTCCCGGGAAGTGATTAGTAATTCTATACTATTATTTTTCACTTTTTACTTCGTTACGGAGGAAATATATTAAAGTTCTAAAGGTCTCGTCTTCGTGGTATCATGATTTCTTCAAATAAAAAGAAAACGATGTTCATTGTTCCTTTCTTTGCGTCTTTAGCACTTAAAAAATATTTTGAATTTCTATATTATAATGAAATAAGAAATACTCCATTCCACCAAAAGTGTTATTTTTGTTCGAAATCAAAAATATTTAAAAATATCAACAAATCATATATTTTCTAGATGTTGTTTGAATAAAGTCGGTATTTTAAGGTTATGGAACACTCGAGGAAAATATTATGCTTATTTAATTATATATGTTATTATTTACAAGAAATTGTTTAGTAGTATAACATGCTTTAAATATACGTGAAATACGTAAAAATTAATTCTATTCTATAAATACAATATTAGTTATAAAATTCGTTTATTATTTTATGTAACATTTATGTAAAATGTTTATGCTTTTCGTGCTACTTGATAATTATTAAGTTCTTTTTCTTGCTATGAATCTATTTCAACAGTTATTTTTGTAGTACAAAGATAATCATATACATTTAAATATCATTTTTGGTGTAAAATGGAGAAAAATATGTTCTTCATTATATTAATTATATTTCTTTTTATTGATAGCTTGATTTAATTACTCGAACAAGAGTATTATGCTTAACGTTTTAAAAATCATAAGCATGTTATTATATTTTGAAGGATTTAGATAGAAATTTGAATATTTATATACAACTTTTTACTGAACTTGTTTAAATAGACTTAATTTTCTGTATAAAATGATTTATAAAGATAGCTTGTTTAGCTCAGTTCACGAATGAAGAAATGCAAATTTTACTCTTTAATTTATATATAGTATAATATTTAAAATAATTTTCAATTGAAATATTTTTTTTGATTTTCAGAATATTTTATATATATTTTAAAGTATAATATCTTGTATTATTGATATATGTACGTTTTAACATACAATGGATAAATGACTAACATTTACGATTACTGATTAATAACTAATTATATATTCGCATAATTTAAATAACTCAAGAAAAAAAGAATAAAGAAAAATAAGTACAGTAGACACTCGCTTTTGCGAAAACATAGAAACCGGTAAAATAGTTCTTAAAATAGAATTCTTGTAAAATAGAAAAATAAAAATTAGATTATTAGGATCACATTTTTCATTTTTTATCAAACTGCTCTTTTTTTATAACTAAAATGCTATTAAAAATAATTTACAATGCACTATGAAAGAAACGTATGCAAAATAAGACGTTTATTTAAAAACCAGGCTTACTTTCATTTTTTGATACAAATCTAGCAAAATAATCATTTATCTCTTTTTATGTTTAAAATCTATATTTTAACGTTAAAGTTTTTCGATTTTTTAATTGCATTGTAGAAACATTCTTCTGTTTTTGTCCTCAAAAAATAAATAAATAAATAAAATTAAAAAAAAAAAAAACAATTAGTTTCTTGTTTTGTGGATGATCTTTGCACATCATTTTCTTCTTGATAGATATCTGAAAGTTACTTTTTATTATCATTTCTTATCTCAATAATTTCATAAGATATTTCTTCCATACATGTCATATCTGAGTCCATATTCAAATTTCAAGTCGCAGATTCTTTTTCAGAATACATGTATGAATAATCTTCGTTTAAGTCATCGGGTAAATTTTCTTGGTTTCCTTTAATCATTATGATTTCTTTAATAAAGTCGTCAAGTTGAAATACTCTTGGTACTGTCTTTTCACAAATTTATTGTCAAAAACCTTGCGCCAAGAAGGTCTATTTCACAAAGCCTCTCCAACTTCAAGCTTCTATGTAACTTATAACTATCCCGGTTGCTTCTATCTAACTGGTAAAGCCCAAATCAGTGCTAGGTACAGATAAACATTCTGGTGCAATACCAACACGAAAATTAATCAAATAAAAAAATGAAATAATATCATATTATAAAAAATAAAAAACAAAAAAAAAATCAAATTTGTCAAAAAAAAATTTGTTTTTAAAAAGAGATTTTTTTATCTCCTAATTCTTAAAAAGAGAAATTTTAACTTGTAAGTAGGAGTTAAAATTACCATTATGACTATGGGGATTTTATAGAGATTAGATACTAGTTCGAAAAAACGTGAATGTTCTTAAATTAGAGGTTCCTAAAAACGTTCATATACCTTATTTTTATTTCATTGTGCTTTAAATAATATATATATTAAAATGAACTGAATATTAAAATTGAAAAATACATAATTTTTTCGTATAACTTCTTTTTGGTAAAAGATCAAAAAAAGAATTTAAAAATCTTATCTTAAAATTTGCTTCCTGCACAACTGTACAACTTCAAGATGATTGGACTTAAGAAAATGATAATTACATTAGTCAATTTTAAGAGAGAATTTGTAATTAGCATGTAGGGTTTTATCTTGGAAGATCACTCAAAGATTAAAAATTTAAAACAAGAAGAATTAGCTGTGTTTCGTAAAATACAATAGAATTGGAAAATAATTAATTTCAAACAGCACAATGGTTTTTGAATTTAGCTAATATAATTCAAAATCCAAAGCAACAAAAGCTTGAGCACAATAGAATTATCTCAAAATTCAATTGAAAGGAAGAGGAGATAGCATTTTAATTTATCAGTTCGGACGCTGAATAATTTCTTTCTTTTCTAGGATTGGGGATTCAGGAATATTATTGAAACTTTAAGGATCTCTGTTTAACTGTAGTTTTTTATGATATAAGCGAATCATCGTATAAAATGAGAAAGATGATTGAAATTAATGATGATTGAAATGATTGATTGATGATGATTGAAATTAATAAAATGTAAAATGATGTTTCTGAAAAGACCAAGTTAATACTGATAAATTTAGGTGATATTTTTCACAACTTTAAAAGATGTGCATATAGGACATTAAGTAATTTTTTCTTAGAGAAAGAATCATATTTTAATGGATAGTGTTACAACAATTTAAGGCTAAGCAATATCCAAGCAATTTGATAAATTCAAAAATGCCGATCAAATGACGACAAATCACCAAATGTCAAAAATATTTCTTTCGCTTTACAGAAAAATTTTAATATTCCTTAAGAATTAGTAGAAATGCCCGAAAATTGTGACAGCTTTCGGTATGAAATAAAAATCCATCGAAACAAAATTTTCACTAAGTGCTTTCAAAATACATTCTTCAAAATTACCGAAATTGTGAGTAGAGTCTACTTATATGAAATTTCATATAGATGCTGATCACAATCCTATAATAGTATTTATTCGTTCTAAGATATCGCGTATCACCTACGAAAAGAAGATTTGTAAGAATAAATCGAGAATTTGTCATAGTATGAAATTATTGTATTCTCAGATTGGCTCCAGAAATTTTTATTGTTAAACTAAATACAAAGGCACGCCTTTAAATAGATTATAATCATCTGAAATATGTTACAAAACCCGGTACCTATTCTTTTCCGAATATGAATGGTATTATGTAGAAAACCACGCCGACATTCTTCATGTCAATAACTGATCATGTATCGATTAACATGAAATAAAAAAAAGAGACTGATCAAGATTAAATTTCTTTATTTGTTTTTTCGGTTTTTATTCTTATATCCGCATGTTATTTGAGTTACGTAATGCATCCGAAATATTAAAACTATTAACTGATACATTTTGAATTTATTTGATAAAGGTTTTTCCATCTTTTTATCTGGATGACTTTATAGGCCTTTAAAAAAAACCTTTTGACTAACATTTGAGCAGGCACTCAAAGAGATTTGATCTGTAAAAGAAATCTTTAAAAGACTTCTTCTATCCAAACTATATAGGTTGGGAAAAAGTCATTTCATCTGAGATCGTGTGAAATATCTCGGATATTGAATAACGAAAATCTCCAACAAATTTAAAAGATCTCAGAATCGTACAATTCTTGTAGACTTTTGTGTACCTATAAGATCAAGTGATATTACAAAAATGCAACTGTGAGATGAAAATTTAAGGAGATTATTAAACATTTGAGAAGTCATAAATCTAAAAACTTTGCCAATTGGACAAACTGTGGAAACATTATGAACATAGGTGTATTAAATATCGGTATTCCCAGAAATTGAATCAGATATTTCGTTTATGACCTTTATCAAGAAAAAGTAGTTCAAAGAGCCTGGTAGATCATCGTTCTTGAAAAGCAAAGGAAGGGAGTTTGATCCCGGGACCGGATAAAGACCACCATGTTCACTAATGGCGACTTGGACATGTTAAATTTGTCGATGTCGCAAAGTCACCCCATTTCCCAATCGAAATCCATAACTCTGGGAGTCGTACACCATGGTCTAAGGATAAATGGTAACACCATGGGGACACCAAGGTAAATGGACTATTCATCAGTATTGACGAAGAGCTGTATTGACACTCTATCAGGCGCAGCAAATGTCAGGATTGAACTTGATTTTAGGTTGTTACAAAATGCTAAATAAATTGTAGCAGACTCTCCAAATATCTGAGTACCAAAGCAAAATAAGACATGTATAATTGTCAAATATGCTCGAAATGATGGACGTAATGACATGATCATCACCTACAAGGAATTCACATTTCAATGTAACTTCTCAGATATGGAGAAGCACATTTTTAAATACGTCAAAATTTGTACCCAAAGCCATTTTTAGAAGAACTGTAAAATCAAAATCCTCCAATCCTAATTTACACTCAAATATTTGAAGTTTTCACTTTGCATGTTAAGCAGAATTGAACAAAAATAAGATCAGCAAAACAGAAGTTTGGCAACGGAAAAGACAAAAGGTTTCCGAACTTGGTGACAAAGTATGTGTAAAACATCTTCCTATACCAAATTCTTCAGATTTACGATGATGATGAAACATTGTAAATCTGAAGAATTACTCAAAGAGGAAGATTCTCAGAACCTGCGTTTCCTCAGCAAAATAGATATTGCTCCAAAACAAACAAAAATATGAATGAATAGATATTGGATTTTCTTTCAAAGATAAATATCTGAAATTTCTGGAAACCCTATAAAATACTATCAACTATGAAAAGCATTCAAATAAGATATGCTTGTTTTCCTGTCTCTAATAATCTCATCTGAATAATCATCATATTATTGTATATAATATTATTGTATATTATATATAATCTTCATGTTATTGAACATAAAAATTTTATTACACTTATGATTGTTTTGTTATAAAATTAAAGGTATTTGCTAGTTATCTTAACTTTCCTGTGCATAATCAATGTCAATAATTTTATTAAATTCAAAATTATACTTTTTCTTCTTCAATGTAATCGCAAAATCTAAGTTATTTTTTTCAAAGTAATTGCAAGCAAATTACTATTTTAACAAATATAACTTGTAATCAGCAACTAAAATTTGAAAGTAATTGTTAAAATGACTTACAAGGAAAATAATAAGGAAAAGAGCAAAGGGAAACTACTTACAATAAATAAATTATTTAAATTTTAACTTTTCTGTTATAAAATGGCAAAAGAAAGCATCATCCTAGAATTGCAAAATAGATAAGAATGAGTTGTGATTACTAAAATGATTTCTGAAGTATTATAATTTATTAGTAAATATTTTAAATTGAATAATTTTACTATAATGAGGATATTTTGAAAAATATTTTAATATTATTTGCTTTTTATAATGTCATTTTATTTCAATATGAAACATATAAAAATGCTATTAAATTTTTTTTTCTGCATAATTTCAAGTTTGATAAAATAAAACATTTGTACTACCACTAGTGATCTACCTCAGTTATCTCAAGAAGGATGAGTTAGTGATGTAAGATACAATAAGTTCCAAACATCCCGCAGTTGAATAAAGTATAATTTGTCAAGTCTCTTTCTAGTTACTATGCTACTAGTTAACTTGATCTTCATCAAAAAGAAAATAAAAAGATTAAAATATTAAATGTACAATAAAATCTACAAAATATAATTTCCATACAAATATATAAATTTGTAAGGAATAAAGGTGCGAATGCATGTATACAAACAAAAGCAACAGAGAAAGAATAAAGAAAGACAATGTCCGTATGAAGACGGAAATTAAAGTTAAAACATTTTTAAATGTAGTTCAGAAAAAGGAATGTGTCTGAGACAAAATTTGAAGTTCTTTATACACTGAATACTTGTTATAGATTCGTGTTTTTATAATTCTGTATAAATACCCTTTGCCTGACATCATTGTATTTCTGATAATAAAACACTAGATGCTTGAGATCTTGAATAGAAAAATATTGATTTTGCCATGAAACCTCTTCCTGTAACTTCCGAAAGTTCCATGTCCTGTTAGGACATGATTCATGGATAAATAAGTTAACAGACTTTTATCTGAGACAATTGGGAACAGGAGAAGCAGAGTATCTTTTGTTTTAACTTAAATTATCCAATTATAGCTGCTAGTCCTTCGTTTCAAATTTAGTAGTCATTGGTTTGAACTGCTGTTTGCTAAGTTACGGTGGAAAAAAAAGTGGAACTTAACTTTATCAAATTATGCTTCTTTTTTTCAACGGCTAAATCAGCTTCTTGGTTATATGCGTACATAGGTTGTGATCAAATGAAATTGAAAACATCAAGATAGTTCTTATGCACAATATGAGTTTTAGTAGTATCACTTTCCCAATGAAATCCAACTACGACAATCATTGTGGATGATCATTAATTGACAATCATTGTGGATGTGGTTGGTTTCAATGCATTGGCTGATGACAATGTTCTTAGTGCTAAGAATAGCAATATCTTTTGCATCAAAAATTGTGAATTCGTCACTGAGCGGAATTTGAGGCTTTTTGATTTAATTTTCCTTACTAAAAATTATGGTAATATATATTACTTAATTACGGGTTTTAGATCCATCTATGCGGGCAAGCAGTCGCCATAATTAATTACAGAACTCAATTCAATATTTCACTTAATTTAATTGATTCATGCATTCTCTTAAACCAATAGTTACTCACATTCCACTCAATGCCGAAGATCCTAATTGTCTTTCCAAAGTGATAGAGTTCAAACGCATTTCGGAGTGAGTCCACTTTTAGGTGCTATGAGACACAACCAATTAGGACATGGAAAGGGTCCGCTGAAAGTGACTTTATAAGATTTCATTCCTTTAAGAAGCGCAATTATTTTGATTTGTTGGAGCTTCGCATTTATTTCAACTGTGTTGTTGTATCAAACTTTTCCTCCATAAAGTATAATGTTTTTAATAAGAATGCTACGGATAAGTTTCAAGAGCACAGATTTCAAATCTTAGGTTACTAAGTACATATATTGTTTATAAAAGAACATAAGAGTGCATTCTATTTTAAGATGCTGAAAAGGATAAAGTTAGATTTCCTACTTGAACTTATAGCAGTGCTGAGAAAGCAAATGAAAGATGTCAAAAGTTGCACGACAAATTTGTTGCTTGTAGATAACTCCTAGTAAGTACTCAAAATGTCAAGGACACACCCCATTGCAAAAGTGTCACCGGTGAACGAACGACTGGTGCAAGAAGGTTCCTGATGTCGTGTTGATTGTGTGTAACAACAACAATTTCTACCACAAAAACTTCAGCATAATCCACAGGTGACTCGTGCACTGAGCATTTTTGTGCCATCAGAATAAAAATTCCTGTTAATTGAGATCCATTGAGAAAGGAGGGTTCCTTTAGATTTCTCTTTCTTTCCTTTACAGGTCCACCGCGTTTGATCCATCGTGTGCAAGATGTGGCATTGAAGAAGTCATGGATTTTGATGGAAAAATACAGCTGGAGTTCCATTATGCTCTACCACATGTCTCTCTAAATGAAAAGATGAACAGTCTACAATGAATTGGGAAAAACTTGTTCCAAAAAGATACGTTGTGTTGCGCCGGTAGAGCGGTTTGGCGTAATGTAAGGGCTTATCAGGTAATCACCAAAGATATAAATTAATAATTTGAGATATAAAAACAAGGATATAAAAGTAGAATCTGATGGAATATCTATCATCCGTTTTGTCTGACTTTTTGTAATTACCTAATACCTGGTCAGCTAAAAGTACCTACCCAGGCTTTTACGTAAAATTTCTGTTAATGTATACTAAAGGAATTACAGTGGGGATAACGGTCAGATCAAACGTGTTGATAGCGTATTGGAAAATGATTTCTTTGTTAAGTATTACTAAATAGTATTGAAGGAAATCGTGGATTGGTATTCTTCATCAACATCATCCACTGCACTCATCATCCAGGCAGAATAATTATTTATGTGTAGAGATTATACTTTTCGTTCGTCCTGTGGGTGCTTATGTTCTCATGTAAAATATTTCACATTACTGGCTCAGAAACTAAGGCTATTTCGTATGCCATCGCTCGCATATTGAAATAATGAAATTTAGTCAAATCTTGTCAAAACTCGCTTTTTCCGTTTCTAGATTTCATGCATTTCACGAACGTCCTGCTTTGCTGTTTGAGGTGGTAAACAAATGGATTTCTAGCAGTCCTCCATCAAAACATGAAAATGTTGGATGACTTGAAACACAAGTTGGAAACAAGTCGTACAATCTATGTGCTTCAAGTTTATTTCTCTCTGCTTTAATGTATGTGAGATGGATGTGGGTGCCAAATTTTCATAAACCTATTCTACCATAGTACTAATGAAAAATTTCAGATGATCTCATTAATATAATACTTGAAGCAATGCCGTCGTGTTATTATTGAAAAAATATTTACTCTGATTGGCGTTATATGATGAATAAGAGATTTTAAGAGAAAATGCAGTTTCTTCTCAGGGGAAATTTGTATATGATAAATTCTTAATAGTCCAAGAGATATGCTATATAAGCAAGTGAAAAATTTCATGACAAGTGATGGCTTATTTTGCTTGATCATGCAGCTTCAGCTTGTAAGCCAGGACATTACAGCAAGACTACACACACACAAAGAATATTGAATATATAAATTAAATCCTTTTATTTACTTCCATCGTTATTTTTATTATGATTCCATATAAATACGTTAAATATGTGTAATATTACTTTAGTCTGACGCTATTTAGTTTTACTATATTTTACTATAAATGTATTCAAACTTTTGGGAAAAAATTCTTTTACATTTTCTACTTTACGCAATTAATTTTTATTCATATAATGGATATGTTGATTTAAAACTAATAAAGGTATTTTATATATTTTAGTTTAGAATTTCAAAATGAAAAATAAAATGCTTAAATCAAGTCAGTTTTTTTTTCTATATTATTATTTATACCATCAATTTTAAATTATGGCTTAATGTTATTAAAATATATGTATTTCTGATCCTCCATTTTTAATTAGATATTACATCATTCAATATTTTACAGTGAAACATTGTAAAATTTAAATTTTTGGTAAAACTGTTTTATAATTTTTAATATTTAATGAATTTTTATGCAACTATAAAAGTTACGTTAATATAAAATGATCACATCTTAAATATTATTAAGGGTTTTAATTGCAACGCTTCTTTATTTATCTATAAATTGCTTATAAGATTCTTAACATTAAAACAAGATATGTAAATTTATGCAATTTTTTTATTTAAAAAATCGTGATTTATCAACTACATAAAAATATAAACAAATAACGTCTTTTATTAGAAAAATTATTAATTATAATAACAACAAATTGATTGTTTTGTTAATGTTTAATAATAGAAAATTATAAAAAATTTTAAAAGTTGATTTTTTTTTAAATTAATTACTGTATTTTACTAAGAAAGCTTTTAAAAAAATCATTTTGTAATTGATTAGTCTTTGCACATTACAGTTCTTCTCGCAAATTATTCACCATTCAATTATAAATTTTCTTTAGATAAAAATTTTACTAAATTTAATAAAAAAATTAAGCTGATCAGGTTAAAAAATATAGAAATTATTTTCTTGTCAAATTTTATATCTTAATAAGCATTATAAAGTTTTGAAAATTACTATTGAGTATTTGAAAATTTAGGTTAAATAGAAGCATCTATAAATTCTGAAAACAAATATAAATAACAAAAGATTATAAATTTTTATACTGAATGAAAAATATTAATAAAAATTCATAAGTTAGACTGTTTACAGAGAAAATAACTTGTATTTCTCTGTCTCTTGCTAGAAGTTAAAGCAGTATAAGAAAAAACATAAATTATAATTAATGATATGTAGCGTAAATAAAAAGAATGTATAGGTCTTTTTATTAAAATTTAAGGGAGTGATTATTTATAAATGTTAATCATTTAAATTGAAATTAATTACATTTGATTTATAGAATTATATAAAATATTATAGATTCTATTATTTATATTCAATCAATTATTATAATTTTTATTCCATTTATTTATAAAACTTTGAAAGTTTGCATGTATTCATAAGAAATATGTAATAGTGATGAAAAAATTTGTATATATTTTTCCATCCGATAGATGGCAGCACAAAATAAAATGTAATCAGTACTAAATGCAATCGATAAAATACTTGTTACTTTAAAAGTAATTGTAATCAGTACTCACCAAGAACAAAAAAAAGTAATTACGTCCCATCCCTAATCCCAATATTTGACCATAAGCATCTGATAAGAAAAAAAAAAAACTTTCTACGAAAAATATTAGCAAAAAATTCTATTTCATATGTTCATTAACACAAATTAATTTTTAATATTTATCATTTTCTTTATTGATTTAAAACGCAAATCTGCAGAAACATAATCTGTTTTCTCTAGCACAAATTAAAAAAATAAGTATGGAAAAAATATTTACATTTGATAACACTGTTGCAAGTCCATATTTTCTCGAAATATTAAAAAAATATTGAAAATATTTTACTTTAGAAAATGAGAGTGCTTTTATTATTAGATTGTACTTTTTAATGTACTGATCAAATTAACTATATATTTAAAAATCATTTAACTATAGTTATTTTATATACAATGAATAATTTGGAGTTAAAGTTTTTCATGTTATTGATTATATACACACATCTCTACTTATTGTATCAACTAGTGATGGTATCTTATTGGAAATTTTTTTAATCATATAAAAATATGTTTAAAATGATTGATTACTACTTAATTAAAAATTCTTTAAT
>JAPDSC010008440.1:9871-20243 GCA_026290005.1 Latrodectus geometricus | reverse complement strand
AGTTTTGATTACAATTTCAAGCTGAGGTAGAACACAACTATAGATGCTAACATTTTTTGTGATGTGGTAAAACACAGATGTATTATGTTTTGTTTCTTCTATATAAATAATATGTAAAAATGTATAATTTACAAGGAATAAGTTCAGCATAAGTCACCAGACAAGTTATAATTACTGACAAGGAAATTAGACCTGCAAAAATTCAAAACTTTTAAAATGGTTAAGTTTAAAAAACTATAAAATTCGAAAATTCTCATTAGCAAGTATTAATGTTTGCAATTAAATTTACTGATGATTGTATTAAAATAATTTTTAAAGTATTTCTTCTAAAAGAACATTATAAATCTTTATTTCCTTAAAATCATAACTTACATTTTCAAAATAAAATAAATACTATAAATCAGATTTAATATAACATTGTTTGCACCCTTATCACGGAAGAAAACAATTTTTGTTTATGATTTATAAATACTTATTACGCATTTTTAAGCATATCTATGGAGCAAAAAATTCAAATAGGTTATTTGAGTTGTATTTGAAAAATATATATCAGATAAAATTTCTAGATGAATTAGATAAGTTTTACAGCTAATTTTTCCACCTTGTACAAACAGAAATAAAAGTTTCATTGTTAATCAGGTGTGATTTTGAAATGCAATTTTGAAATCATTTTTAATGAAAATTATTAGAATAATAAAGTTTCACTTTTCAAACTGTTGCTATATTTAAAATCGCTATCGAAGTATGATTACCATTTTTGAATTAATCTTAAATATCTAAAATAATTTTGAAAAGCATAAGATTCATCATTAGATCTAATTAAAATAAATAACATTGAAACACTTTTCTTTACGATTTCAAAGGAATTGCGTTTTGGCATAAAAAGATTCCTTTTTAAGATAAACAATAAATGATCAAAAGAATATAATCACTATTGAAGTTATAGACTAAAAATAATTTTAAAGTAATGATTACAATATTAGTGATTAAATAATCATTTTGACTATTTTCTCCAAGCTCTTTCTTCTAAGATTAATTTTAAAACTTTTTTTAGTTTAAAAAAACCTGGAAGAGTCTTAAAATATAATGCATGCGCATGTAAAAAAAAAGGTAATTTACTTTTTATTTTATTATTTTTTATTGCTATATTTATACGGTCTATTAGAAAAGATATCAAAATCATAAATGTATCATTTTTGTTAAATGAAAATATTCAAATTAACTCTTCTAATGATTAACAACCAATATCTTAAAAATCAAATTTCTGATACTGTGCAAGTTTCTTTATTTTTTTATATTGATTTTGCACCCTTCAATAACTTATGCATGAGTTATGTTCTTATTTATATTATGTCTTGTGTAATAAAATGAATTTAACTGAAAGTTTAACAGCGAGAAACCAATTCAAACTATTTAGTAATTAACATATAATTGTAAACTTTTGAATAAAATGAAAGAACTTTTTGATATTTTTCTATTAAAGCAATTCCTTGTAAGTCTGAAATATTATTAAAATTATATATTTCTCCTTGATTAGATGTAAAAACATAATTCTATTTTTATAACATATTTTTTATTTCTAAATTCTTTCAGAAAAACATCAAAATTTAATTTTTAATTTATTTGTAGTTTGATTAATAGAAAAACAACACATTTTTCGGGGAAAAAAGTGTTGTAAATTATTATCATGGATTAATACATAAAAAGTGATGTTTTAAACCATCAATGCAATTCTGTTTGTGAAAAGATGATTCTCTTTTAAATTTAAGCATATCCATATTTTTCTATGTGAATTTTTAAAATGCGGAATGTATAACTTGTAAATTTATATGCTCATTTATTTTAAATTAGTACAAGTAGTTTTTATTTATACATCATTTTTATTTCATTTTTTCTTTTTTGCAATTTACTTAATTTAAAATAATTTTTATTTATAATAATAGCTTAAAAGTGATCGTTTGTATTAACTTTTCAATATACACAATCCAGTCACATTAATGTCGCCACCACATATTTTCAACTTTAACATTAAGTAACCAATCACAGAAAACCATGAGCAGGCAATGCAGTTGACCGTATATAAATTATTGGATAGTCAAAAAGGCATGATCATTTACTTTCGGGGAAAGGCTGAATAATTTGTGAAATGGCTAGTTTTCTGATATTTCCACGTGCCGCCATGGTAAAAATGTACCATGCATGGCAAAATGAAACTTTCCAAAATCAGTAAGGAGGCAAATGTGGTATACCTCTGGCTCGAGTTCCACAATTGGATGTATATTGAGTGATGAGAGGTTGCGTTTTCCAAAGAATTCTGTTTTATGTTCTTTCAAACAGATGGGCATAAGCGTATATGACGTAAAAACTTTGAAAGCAAACACCTTTAATATATAGCCTTGACATTCCAGGCTAGAAGCTGGAGCATTGTGTTTTGATATTTTGTTTTTTCGAATTTTGTGAATTAAATCATCATTGTGGAAGGCACGATGGGTAAATACAAGCATTTATCTGACATTGGGGACATTTATATCTCTATGCCCATTCTTTTCTCTTCAAGATGATGGAATCCACTAGCAGGGCAGTACGTAACGTCACACAATTGGCAATGTATATACGTGGCTCAAGAGAATCAAGATAAGTTTACTGTTCTTCCTGATATACAAACTAACACGATTTAAGCTTGATCGAGAATCTGTGGCCCCATAGCCGAAGCCCTGGTTTAGGCATGGCTCAAGATCCCAATCAACAGATTTAGGAACTTAATTGAATCTCTTCCATTACTACTCGCAGTAACCTGTTGTGTGAAAATTTGATATTCTCGCTTTTGACTGATGGTCACATTAATGTGTCTGGACTATGTAATTAATTATTGTAAAATTGTAAAATTTAATCAAATTGATAAATTGTAAAATTAAAATTGTAAATTAAATTGTAAAATTTAATCCAGATAATTAATTTGTTAATATATAATGCAATAGCATTTTAAATGAATTTTTATTAACATAGTATTGAATTGCAATACTGTGTTTTTAGTTTAGCAATTCAAATTAACATTTACTATTATTAATATAGGAGCTACAAAAATGTAAAAAATATATATATATATATATAAAGATCATGAAAATCGATCCAGTAACGACAGTCTATCTTGATGCCTTGATAGCAGTTAATATTGGTCCCTTGTTGACAGCCAAGATTTGATCAAGCTCGGGATTCAGGCGTAGCTGTATATTAGCTAACAAAATTTGTTCAATAATCCAAAATATAAATCAGCCAAGGATCAAGATTATGCTGAGGTTAGACAATATTTGGTCTAGATATTTTGGTACTTGAGTAGTGATAAATAGTTTAGTAAAATTGTGTGAATACCGATACACAATAAATATAAATTTAAGGTAACTTGGCAAAATATTAATAATGAGAGTCATTTAATATTCTCCACTATCTATTGATAAAACTGTCATGGAAAATAAATGTTTATTTTTAAATAATAAGCATATTGAAAACATTTTTATTGTTCTTAAAATATGAAACCAAAATTGTAAAAATAAGCCTCTACCATTTACTCATTAAGATGTATAAATCATTATATATGATTATTATAGATTTTTCATTATTATTTTTGCATTATTAAATATTTTTAATATACTAATCACAGTATTAACTACTGTATATTTTATTTCTTTACAAAAGCAAGTAAAGTCTTCTGTTTGATTAATAATTCATAAGGTATATGCTCTGCTAAAAATACGTAATGTTAGTGAGTAAACAATGTATACAATTAGAAAATTTCATTTTATTATTATTAATAACAATAATATAACTCTCATGATTATTTATCAATATTTTATTAATAACGTTTATTATAAACCTTAATTTAAAATTGAAGAATTTATATTATGTTATTTAAATCACCTTATGTATTGAACACAATTATTTTTTTACTGGCTCATATAAACTTTGCGTTTTACAACTTCATTTAATTATTTAAAAAAAATTTGCAAATTTAAATTGAAGTAAAAAACAACTTTAAACTAATTTAATAAGTTATGTGTTGTCATGTATAAGCGGAACATATAAATTTCACTCCAAAATAAGCCAGAAAATACACTTACTGCTAATTATGACCTGTATTGGGATAAGAGTACAAACTAACAACATCTCTTCTGGAAATGAGAATCAACTTAAGTCAAGAAACATTTAAGTTTAATTCAATTTTCGAACCACTACAATTTATTATCTTTTATAGTATCATTTAAATTAGACGCAACACTATTTTTAGCTTACTTCACATGGTTATCATTAAATTAAAATAGGTTATTATCATTTCAGTGATGAAAAAAAATAAATTATACTATTGAATATTTAACTTTGAATAATAATTTGTAATGATAGTTTTGAAAAATAATTTTAATGAATATATGTATTTTATAAAGAGTTAAAATAGCATAAACAAACATATATTTACTTACAAAAGGAATTTAGAACGTTAGTCTTATGATGTATACATTTTAATGCATAATATTCCTAAATAAATAATTTTACATATGTTTAAAACATAATTTTAATACATTCAACTTTTATGTGTATGACATAAGACTTGCTGTTCTCTTCAAGTCTATATAACCCAAAATAAAATTTATACATTCATAAATATAAAGTACTAGGATGTTTTCTTGAAATGTCCTGACATTAAAGATAAATAATATAAATGTGTACTCCTTGAAGGATTTTTTTAATAGTATATCGAAAGAATATTTTTCAGTTGTATATCTAATGTATCAAATATACTTAATATATATTTCGGGTCAGTAAGACCTGATGGAATTAAATGATTTATTTTTACATGTAGGTTTTGTTTGGAATAATTAAAAAGCAAAGGATAACTATAGTTTCGCTGATTTGTCCACTCTAATTTATTGAAACCTAATTCGTTGACATTCGAGATCACATGACAAGATAGCATAGGTCCAAATTTTGATATTATTGGCAATAAGCAAAACGTTTTTAAATTATTGCAACGTTTCTTTCTTCTGCTGTATTTCATTTTCTGATTTATTGTAGAAGATTTATGTAAAGGAGAGAAAAAATATCAAATTGCATAAATTAAAGTTACTCTGATATAGCAGAACTAATATAAGCTTCTGACAATGAAGAAAAGTATCTGAGTATGAAAATGATTCAAGTGTTGAAATTGAAAGGGAAAGCTCAGGCTTCGATTTTGATACCAATATTCAACAAATAAACTATGAAGAGAGTATTCAGTCCAAGAATTGTGAATCATAAAGTGGAAGTTGGATCCGTTGCCACATTCTTTTCAATCAACAGCTCTCATTATACTACTCCAAGGGTTACAAGATATGCAACGAAAATTGATAACAAACGTAAGAAGTGCGTTTGAGGTACTATTCAACTCTACAATTGAAAATTCTTTCTACAAGGAAAAGGCTTATGGGAAAAAATAGTAATATTAAAAGTAAAAATTTTGAAGCATGTATTGTTCTTATTATTGTTAACTGGTGCTTACAAACTATATGAAGAATTAACAAAAAGCTTATGGGATAAAGAAACTAGCCGAAACATATTTCATGCAACAAAGTCAATCGAAATATTTTTGAATAAATTTAGAGTTCTTTGTTTTTTAAAATAAAAGCCCAGTCATCAAGAGATAGATTTGTGGATAAATTAGATGCAATACTAGATATTTGGAAAAAGTGGATAAAATTGTACCAAAATTGTATAATTTGAATGAAAATATTACTGTAGATGAGAAATTAATAGGCTTTCGTGATCAATATCCTTTAATACAGTATATACCAAGAAACCCATCTAAATAGGAGATCAAAATATAAATTTTATGTGACAATAAAACTTAGTATGTACTAAAAACACAAATTTACAATTGTAAAGAAGAAAGCTCATAGTCAGAGAAAAATCTGAGAATCTGAGCAGTGTGTTATATTACTTGTAATTGGAGGCACAATATCACACGCGTGATAATTTTTTAACACATTACAACTTTGGAGAAATTCTTCAAAAATGGAAAATAACTGTGCTCAGCACCATTAAGAAAAATAAATTAGATCTTGAAAAATTACTGAATAAAGAAGTTCACAGCTTTTTATTTTATTTTACAGAAAAAACAACAGTTGTAGTTTTCATCGCAAGAAAGAACAAGAATGTCATTCTTTTGAGCACTTTGCATCATTAAAAAGATATTAACAACAAACCCCTGACAAAAAAAAAGAAAGAAAAAAAAATAATTATCTTAGATTATAATTCAATTCAAGGAATTTTAGATACTCTTTATCATATTTTAAGCACATACGCTTGTAAAAGAAAAAGAAACCGCTGATCTATGATATTTTCTATAACATGCTTAATTCTTCTGACTACTACATATTTGTTTTGTGGACTTCAATGCGTAGTGAATGGAATTAAACGAAGATTATGATTTTGAAAGAACTGAGAAAACCACTTATTTTCCACACACTGAAGCAAGGCAACACCTACCAAGAAGTGCGGACTCAATAAAAATAGTGAATACAAATACAGAGAAAATGTACCCACAGAATCTGCCAAGAATACATTGTGTTCAAACATGCAAGGTGCAAGCTCTGTCAGACATGGAATGACAACAAAACTAATGTGGCTTGCTACAGTTATAAATATAACATTTGCAAAACTCATGTAAGATATTAGGCAGGTCGCACATTGACGCGACAACAGACAGGCAGCATGATGTCACGCCGTAAAAACTGGTTTTCTTTGTGCTGCACACGCACATTGAAACAGTATTTATCGCGGGAAGGTAAGCGCCACTTGAGCTACAAGTATCTCTCGATTGGGACTTGCGCCATTTTCATGGCTTGTCGATTGCACTTTGGATATTATCTCTTTTGAATGCGGGGATAGGAATATTCCTTTAAATAAAATATCTCGATTTTTTTTAATTCTTATTTTTAATATAATTTTCCTTTTTATATAAAATATTTAATTATTTTTTTTTTCAAAATTTAGATAAAATTAATAAAACTCACGTGTAACAGATTTTTAATCGATAATTATTTGCTTTTCAAATATATTATCTTATGAAATGAATTATATGTAAGTTCTTCTACATTTCTTGTTTTAAACGGATAGATGTTTTCAAATTAATTTTTAACTTCAAAAATTTTAAAAAGGTAACAAATTAAAATTATCTTATTGTAAAATTAATTCAAATACAATACTAGAATTCAGAATCTCTATCCTTAGAAATTTTTATGGCTTTTAGAATTCATATTTCTTGTATATTATAATATTGTTCAAACTAATTTTTAACTAGCATAAACAATAAAAAGATTTACCATTTGATTGCTCAGTTATTTTACACTATAATAGTTTGTATAATTTTTTTAATAAATTTCAATGAAATTCTATATTTTTAGTTTTGTACTGATTCATATTGAACTATTTTTATTCATATTTATAGTAAATAAATATGTATTAATTTATACTTATATAATATAGCACATTTTCAATATCAAATAAATAACAAAAATAAGTAAACATTTATTAATATAATTAAAATAACTTTAACAAAATATTCCCTATGTCAGTTTTGAATCCGTGAACTAAAGAAACGTTGGAAGAAGATCCATTGTGCATTTAGCAAAAATATAAGAGATTTACTAAATAATATTGGAATTATACTGTGTGTATGTTTGATAATTATCTGTGAAATATTATATAATCAGACTTTGTATGACATGGTATTTCTTTCGCTTTCATTTGATTAGCTATTGATTATTTGTTTTTAATACATTTTAAGGTTTATTTTTAAAACAAACTTTATAATTTTGGGTAAATAAATGCAGTTAGTTATAAAGAGAACATTTTTGCTCCTTTAAAAAACCTATTATTCCCTAACTAGTATTTAATGTATATGATTTAGCTTAGAATATTTAAAATTAACATTTCCCGACAAAAGGTTATTATGATTTTATTCCCTAAAAAGTACTGGAAAATACATCATACTCACTAATTTCATTTTAATAAAAGTATCTTCGATGTGTATATGAAGGCACTAAACCGAATAAAAAATCACCAGACAAGTATGCTGTTATAAAAATTAGCATATGAATACAATGAAGGAAATATATGTTTGGTATAAGAAGCGTACCTTTAATTTGGAGTATGAATTCCCCTATAAAACAAGACAGCACATGCGGCGATGTGTGATACTCTCAATAATGCGGTGTATTAATTGTGTAAAAAAAGCGAGTTACTGCTTTTCAAAAGCAGTTGAAAGTAGGTAGAGGAATTGATAGCAGCTATAAATCGCCCTAGAGCGTCTCAAATACGCTCGATTGGTTTAGTTCCAGTGATCGAGTTGGCCAAAGCATGCGCTCAATTATTTTCTACTGAAGATAAGCATACACGATGCGATCCCAGTTGTTGTCTTGCATTATCTTCCTGAAGCCCTGACATAAGTATGCACATAAGCATACAGAATGCCATCTCTACAGAAATAAGCACTAACATTTTCACGGGAAAATACATGGAAGTTTATGCGTCAATTCAAAGAGATACCACAAAAAAAAAAAAAAAAAAAAAAAAAAAAAAAAAAAAAAAAAAAAAAACAGACATTGCCCGATAAGTATGCATCTTTTTCATGGATGTTTGATTTATGAAAAGGAGTTCCAAAAATTTCTTTAAATCAATTTGTACCTACTATCGAGTTTGAGGTTAAACGTGGACACATCCGTTTAGAGAACAGATTTTTATTAACCCCACGTCAAGTGAATATGTTGATGTGCACATTACAAATATTCTCGCCTATACCATGACGTAAGCAAGATGCAAATAGCAGGTCGTCTGGCATAAAGACCACGTTCGTGAAGCTTTCGACACCCAATCTCTCTGGATACCAAACTTCCAGCCTAGGAGTAAGTTAGTATCTGAGTGCAGCTAAAGTTGTGATTCTATTGCTACGTGCATCTAATGGCAAATATCGGTCATCGGTAATCGTGGTACCACTTTGTTATCTATGCCTAAACCCCGTGGATATCAAATCCTTTGGTTAGAAAGTGTTGTCAAAGTCTCGAATCACATACTGACTCACATTCAGCCATCTAGACACTTCTATTTGACTTTGTCCTGCTTCCAATCACCCCATTAAAGATCATCGAAATTGTTTGGTCAAATTATCGCTGGAGGTCATTGTTACAATTTCGCTATCCAGATTTTTAATCTCAGACATGCAAAGATAATTGCTTCTTGTTCAAAGACATCATTTTTTATGCTCTTCGGAAATGACTTAATCTGACAGGTGTGCTACTATTTTGCATTATGTCAAATTTTGTAGTTGCTTTAATTTACCAACATATTCAAATTTCATTGAGATTTAGCTCACTTTTGGAAGAGTTTTTGCTATTATTCCTTAATTTTTGGTAACCGGTATATTAGATCTATTAAATTTACATTACTATTGTTTAAATCATTTCTTAAATGACACTGGTAATTTACTTCAAGAAAAAGTAATCTTCTGAATCACGTTATATTGATCTAAACGTGAAATAAAAAAAAAATACAGCAGGGTTAATCATAAGTACAAAATTGCATTTTAAGTAACACATAATTAATGAGTCATTTTAAAGTTTTGTGCGAATTTTATAAAATTTATAAAATACTTTATAACTTCAAATTATCTAATATTTGTCGTAAATCATAATTATTCAATTTATTTTATGCAATACATTGTATTTTTAGTAAATATATTATATAGGTAACTTATTTTTTTAAAACTATTTCAACGATGTAAAAACATAGATTATACAGATTATTATACAGATTATTTTTTTCAAAATAATTTTTCGAATGTTTTGTTTGAAACAAAAAAATTAATTAAATATATTTGAGTAAGGACAACAATAAAATTAATTGAAATAAATAACATCTACTTGGCTATTTATTTAGTATATAATATTTGCTAACGTTACGAGCAGTAAATATTTGATATATTTTAAGAACCTTGTGATAAAACAGCTAAAAATGAAGAATATAAATTAAGCATACAAATGTATTTAAAATAGTTTTAAATTTCAATTCTAATTTGCATTTTTGCTTGCTTAATAAACTGAAGTTGAAAATTAAAATTTTGATTCTTATTGCTAAATATCAAGGAAATAAAACTAATATTCGGTATTCCAATTGTTTACTGTTTATTTATTATTAATAAAAATAAGATTTTTTAAGTAAACTTGATTCTAATAAATTTATTTTGAATTAATGGTGAAACTGTAGGAAACTATCTACATTTTTATAACAAAATAAATTATACAAACTTCACTGTCAACTGTTAGCTGTAACACATTTACTGCTGTTAGTG
>JAPDSC010008439.1:0-17750 GCA_026290005.1 Latrodectus geometricus | reverse complement strand
TGACTTAAGGGGGAGGGAGATAACACAAGGGGGATAACTTGTTTACGATGTTGTGTTAATGTAACAGTGGGACAGATATGCAGTCGAATCTGCTTCCCTACTACCTTACTTATGTTATCCTCTTTAGAAATTCCTGGTTCTATTATTTATTCCTGTCAATCATTTACTGTGGAAATGTTACTGAAGTCTCATATGATAGAATATATCTTGAGATAATATTTTTATATATGTGTTTATCTACGTTTCATTCTTTTCCCTATTATTAAGAATAAAATTTAGTTATTTTGATATGTTAATCACAACAAACGAGTAAAAATAAAAAATTGATAAATTCTTTATCAGCTTCCTCATATTTTGCTTTTATTGATCTAGCAAATTATAATATTATAAAAATATGTGCTATAAAAATATATTAGACGTATTTTTCTTGAAAGTCTGTTAATTTTCGTAAAATTTTTACTTAAAACATTCATAGGTTTTTTTTTTTTTTTTTTTTTTTTTTTTTTCTTTGTTTTAGTATTTCCTTTTTTTATATCAATTTAATTAAAAGTTAATTTAGCTCTGAAATTTAATTCTTTTGCTTAAACACAATTTTAAACAAACAGTTAAAAAAAACCCAACTTTTTGTGTTTTTTAACTATTTGCCCAAAAAAATAATTAAACTTCTATGAACGCAACAAATATATAGATCCTTTAATTTTGTATTATTATTCACAGTGAAAATTTATTAGTATCAATTTTAGTATATTGCAATTTTATTTTATTTTTGCTGAAAAGATTTTTTTTATATATATAAGTTCAATTATTTAAATCATTTCCTTTTGAAATTCAAGTGATGCAATTGTATCGAGTGAGTACGTCACGAACTTAATCACGAATCAATGGCACTAATTTTTAGAAGGATTTTTTAATATGATCAATTAAAAAATCAATTTTAGCCAAAGAATGTATGCAGTGTCGTGTCAGTTACAGTCCATACATTATATAATAGTGTTTTGTATAAATATTTTAATTATAAAATGAATTCATTTAGTTAACCATTAGTTTTAGAACTACAATATTCGAATAGGAAGGGCTCGAGATTCAAGCCTAGTCACTGTCAAACAAGGAAAGAAAAATGTTGCTCTTCGCTACTTCTTTTATTTTGGATAATTCTATGTTTCCTCCTTTGCGATAAGGGACAACGATTTTCAATAAAATGATATGCAAGCCATTTCTCTTGGTTGAAAACAAAAGAAATTTAGAAGCAGAAAAAAGCTCTAGACCTTACATAACAAAAGAAATTTCTAAAAAATCAAATAAATGGCTTTTCCATGCATTTAATGAACTAAAAACCATCCACCTCAGATTTTGATTTCCCCTTTTAAATCCAATACTATTGTACATCTATGATGGACAGTTTAATTTTATTTTAATTACAATTTTTCAGATGGATCACTTGTCTTTGCATGCTTTCATAACTCATGTAAATATTTTCATTTGTTTTGTTTATTTTTTTTCTTTTTGTTTATTTCTTGTTTAGAAGGGCTTAATAGCCCCTTCCTAAAATTCTAAAAAATGAATAAATAAATAAATAAAAATAAAAAAACATGACCTAAATAATTTATCTTGTGACCTCTACCTAAATTGATAAAGCTCATCCTAAGCTAGGCTAGTTTACAGTTAGATTTCTTCTTTCAGAAACCCCAAATTTTATTTATTTTAACACATGGCATGGCACACTATCTTACTGACATTTCCTGTTCGACACTTTTAAGCCAATTAAAATGAATGTGTTGATAAAGCAGTGATTTATAACAAATGTGTCCATTTTTTCGGGATTTTTTATATTTCCTCTTTTTTTCTCATGATATGTAAAATTTCCCACACTATTACAAACCTACTATTTTTACTACTCTAAGTGATCTACACAGGAAATCTCGAACTCCTGTTCATAAATCCTGCAATCCATATTACCGTCTGAGCCAATTACATAGAGTTTCTTGTTTTCGAAAATCATTTTATTTCCCCATATCATTTCAAATCATGGTCTTAACAGATATCATTCAACCTTCTATAGTTTTTAACAGTTTTAATGTTATTTTGATTTCTAAAAACCAACATTTGAGTTTTATGTTCAAGTGAGCGAGATTATATTATACTGAAGTAATTTTAATTCTTTGTGTGGTGTTATTTTTGGAATATGTGATGTTATTTTACGTTATATTAAGAGTTACTATATAAAGTAATTTTGCTTATTATTTTGAGCTGATAATTTATTTTCTCTCAAATCATTTATATTTTTCATAAATATTTTTAGTTTAACTATTATAAATAACAATTTTAAAACCCTTAAAGAGCTAGAGCTTATTTCCCTTCTCAAAATTTCCAGAACCTTTATAAAACAAAATTTTTTAAACTTTTAATTCAGATAATGTCGGGTGGGAACCCTACATTATGAATTCCCTCACAAAAACACATTTTCGAATTTTCTTTATTGTATAACATGTTTGCAAGTATTTTGTTTGCAAGTATAATGCAAATTTATAGTTTACATATGAATTATTATCCAATTATTTTGAAAAACCACACAGTTTTGAGTTCAAACTAAAAGTGGTTTTATATTTACGATACATAGAAATTTAAAGAAATTGTAGATCTAACACAATTTTTTTTCCTTTAATCTATTTTACTTGAGAAAATAGATCTCTTTACAATTATTTTTGTTTTTTTTTTAAATTATTCATATTATGTAAGCACCATTTAAACGAGCGGCTTTTTAGATGGTCTTATAATTTTGAAACACATTGTATACCTGCATGTTAGATTTCAACTAAGTTAAAATAAAAAGTGTTTCCCTTTGTAATTTTGGTAACTGCGATTGTAATCAACGTTGATTTGAACTTCCTGTAAACTTACTTAAACTGTGGTATAATTCATTTATAAACGTAACGTTCTACTCCGAAACTCTTCTAACTTCAAGAAACGTTCTATTTTTTTCTCACTTTTAAAATTGCCATCTATAAATAACCATTCAGAATAAAGGAAAGCGGTTTTTAATGTCTATACCATTATTATATTACACCATTATAAAGACCGATGATATTGCAGGTCTCTGTAAAATATAATACTTAAATATTTTAGGAATTCAAAATCTTTTACAGCTGCATGGAAACTCATATTACAAAAATTTCTGAAATAAAATTATAAGATCTCATTTGAGAATATTTTAAGTTCAAAATTTGTTATAATTATTAAAATAATTAAATCTCATGATATTGATCACACTTTCTAGTTACAATGTAACTAGAAATTGTGAGATACTATTTTAAAAATTAAAAAAAAATTTGTGCAGTATAAATAAATGGAATAATATCTATATTTATTCTTGAGTTGTAAATTATCAGGAAATATTATTATATTACCTGTTATTTAATGAATGTAACTTATTATATAAGGAGCATTTTGGGAAATTGTAAAATTTCTTAAGTAAAACGAAACTTTAGCAAGACTTATTAGAATATTGCTGCGTTATGGAATTTTTTTTTTTAAATTTCATAGATTTTATTTAATAAAAAAAACTTGTCATTGAAACATTACTACCATATGTATAATTTAATTATATTATATTTTATCTTGCAATAGGGAGGGTTTCACAGCAAAATACGCTGTCAGCATCAGTTCTATTTGGTGAGTATAGTTAGAAATAAATTTATCGTTAAATTAAATGTAGGTTATTTTTAAGCGATTAGGAGAGTTCATAACTAACATGAAATTGTCCTACTAAACAGTTATTCAGTCAACGCAGATTGTTTGTGAAGACAATTTTTATTAAAAAGATGACACCTGTTAAACACCAAAAGAAGGGAGTTGCATATAAATTTTAATTATATATTTTTCACATATCACCTGTTCATAAAAAGTCCTTCCAAGTAGCAGAATACGAATAAAGCTTAAAAAAATCTTCGAACAGTTTTGAACTTTTTGTTTCACAACTACTCCAACCGTATACTCGAAATGCCTGTTTTTACAGACATGTTTGTTCAATGGAAAATTCACTACAGTTTCAAACATTTTATTCTGAAAGACGAGTAACTTATTTTTGTCGAATGGTTATGCGACAAAGTAACAATATCGACGTTGTTAATTAATTCGAAAGGTATGCTAGACATGTTAATAAGTATCTTTTTAGTCTGGTTCCATAATTTAATGTCTGATTAATCTACAAATCACTTGATACTTAATGTATACAGATTATACTGACAATACTGTTCAGGAAAATTTGATATTAATAAGCAATTAAAGTTAACGTACCCGACAACTAAGCTAAAATTGGCTTATTGGTTCAATAGCAGTGGAAAAGATTAATTATTGGTCAAGAAATGAATAATTATTTCTTTATCTAACATTTAGTTCTTGCACCACACAGGTCGTTTTCAAAATCAAACCGCACGTTTTTGATATATTACCAATCGAAAACATGTGGTTCATTCTTACCCCCAACTGGCCCAGGTCATACTACCCTCTGTTACACCAAATTAACGTTAGCAATATATGGAATTGCATGGATATATCCAAAGGAACTCGCATAGATACTGTTACATACCAAGGATACATCCAAAACCTAGTTGAATTCAAGCCGAAGCATTACACAGCATAGTTTTTAAGAGATATATCTTAAGGTGTTAAATTTAGCGAAGACATCACAAAATCTTTATGACAATTCTAATCATAGTTTTCCTAACAAATTCACCAAGATTTTATCCTTAATGAATATTTATAGAAGAACTTGGGAATTCAATTTGAGCACTAAATATATTTGGCTGATTTAGCAATCTAATTTCTTAAATCGCTGCTTCATATGCAGTCAAAATTGATTAAGATTTCTTAAGAAACCTTTGCTATCACATTATAACACTTAAATGCCAACTGACCGTTTAATGGATAACGTTCTGCATTTTGATTCAACAACTCATGAACTCGAATCCCAATTTGGATATAAATGTTTATCGTGATTCCACTTTAACATCCAATCGAATTGATTTAATATGTAAAAAATGAATCTAGAGTGAAAAACAAATTGAGGTATCACTTATCACTTTTGAATTCCGCTACACAGCAGCATTTTATATATTGATATCTCTTTTTAAATAATATGTCAACAATAAATTATTCTTTTATGTCAAAACTTTAATAATTTATTGTTTCATATGTGTTGCCAATTAACACATAACTTATCTAATCCGTATTTAACACACATCTCTTTATTTATTTATTTTTACATCACTGCATATATTATACTATATTTTACTTACATTATGTAAAAAATAGTTTTTTGACTGCTTTTTTTAACATTAAAAAGATATTGTTTTCCTCGGCCATTTTTTCCTTTATAATTGTACAAGTATTGTAATTCATACTTTATTTCTATATTTAAGCTGTCAGATAAAATGATTGCTTCTTTTTAACTGATCAAATTAAAATATTTCATTTGTTATTTTTATCATTACTTTGAATCAGATTTATCAAGCCCAATATTTTGAATACTCTTTTAAATTTTATAAAGCAGAATTATTCGTTGAATATAACAGTAAGTATTTCATTTTTTAAATACATAAATATAAGGAGCTCTAAATATTTAGAATACTATCAATATTGTATAACAATGCAATGATCTAAGAAATAAAAATAAAAATTCGATGACTTATTGAAATTTTTTTTACCATTTTGTATTTATTTTCCTTTCTTTTTAACTTTTTAAAAAAAATCATTACTCAAAAATTCAATTTAATCAAAATCAAAAATTCATTTATTATATTTCATTATCCAATATTTATAAACATGATTTTTGGAAAGCTAAAATTAGTTTGGAAGTTTGCAATCCCTATTTAAAAATATACTTTTTATTTTCAGGGTTCATGAACACTTGAACTCTGAATATCTCGGGAGATATTTCTGTTGAAATCAAAAAATTATTATGTCAGTCTTGAATTCTAATATTTGCTTTCAGCGACATAGTACTGGTACACTTGATGTGACAATCCGAAGAAATGATCTTTAAGGACACCCAGTCATCATTAATCATGCAGCAAATTACATGGAACTTCATGAATAAGTTAATTATATTTTAAAATTGATGCTATTAGCTCTTCTATTGATTCATTGATCTTTAAGAAAATGTTATATCAAATATTCGACCTTTCTCTTTAGAATGTTAACAAAAAAAGAAGTTTCATTGTTTGATCAGAGATTGATCCAATGAAGCATGTTTGTTATATGTTGAGAAAATAATTACAGCTACCACAGAATACCATGATATGAGTAAATAATTTACTTTGATGGTGAATCTACCGAAAGGGTACATCGGATACTTAATAAATTCTATATCCAACCGAATGTTTCCTTGTACAGTTACAGGGCTGACTTATCAACATGCTGAATTATACTATTGTTTATTTAGCATAAGAAATCTCATACTTGAATCAGCTAAGTTTTATCTGTCCTACTATTTATCAATAATATGTATTATGCTTATAAATTCATAAAAATACTTACCCAACTGAATAATTCTATGCGCATTTTATACCTAATTTTTTATTAAGTTTTTCTGGCTTATGCTCAGGTAATTTTTACTCTTGTTTATTTTTTTGTTGTTACATGTTAAAAATAGTTAAATATATTACTGTTAAAATAAATAATTTTAACAATAATAAAAAATAATGAAAAAACAAGTTTTTTTTTAATGTTACGAGTTTGGAAATAGGAAATTGATATCGTTCATTAATTGAAAATACATATTAGATCTCCTCTTTCATAAGCAGAAGTTTTTAGCTTTACAAATGTATACAATCCAACTAGATCGTGATGGATTTCACTAGAATATGATGATGGAGTGTTTGAAAGAGGAAGTAAATGCACAATAAAATAACTTAAAAGTCCCATAAAAAATTGAAAATAGTAATCAAAAACGCATTTAATGTAATTCAAGAATTTCAATGCTAAAATTAGCAAAAGAAATTCAAATACACTGTTACGGATTACAAAAGGAAAATGTTTTATGTATACCATTGAATATATACTAAATTTAAAAGTATTATAAAAAAAAGAAAGTACTAAATAAATGATACTAATTCCATGACCTTTTTTCTCAAAGTACTTCAAGTCGACTATGGTAAATGTTTCTTTGATAAATCTCATAGGCTCCTAATGCACAAAATCATAAAGTATGGCTAAAACATTTTTGAGGAACATAAAAATATTAATTATTAACGCAGAACAGATAAAATCTTCTATAGTTTCAAAGGAAATATAGCTTCTGCTTAACAAGCCTACCCCCAATATTTGTTCAGTAGGATAGTTAAATTAATCAGCAAACATAATGCAAGTCAATTTCATAGTATAAAAAGCTCCTTTAATCATAAAATTTCTTTAAACGTTAGGCATAAGTATTTCAAAGTAGTTAGAATTATCTCACAAGCAAAACGGTAAACGAGACCTGAGCAGAACTTCTTTCCCTATCTTAGTCACAGTGAAAACATGACCTCAATAAGTACCTGATTTAAACTCTTCATATTCTTGGTGTTATCTTTGTTAAATAATAGTGTTCTATAATAATATTGCTTTATAACAGTTATCCTCATACACATTTTGACTTTAATATAAAAAGTTTTAAATATTTATATTTTTTAAAGCAACACAATAAAAATCATCAATAAAAAACACAATAAAAATCACTGCTTAATAAAAATCAGATCGCTACACAATAAAAATCAGTTCCATATTTCATTAAAGATGTCTTTTAAAAGTCGATTTTTAATTGTTGTAGCTGAAACATTTGTTTGAAAATAAAAATACAGAATTTCTTAAATGATTTAAATTGGGTAAGAATGGTGACTCTTTTTCTATTTTTAATAAAGCTTGGTAAATAGGTTTTGTATAAAACTTTTTTTCCTCTTTTCATCACGCCATTTAAAATGAATATTGCTAGAATTATAATTTAATAACTTTTTTTAATTTATTTCTTATCACACTGATAGGTATCACAAAATTTATGAAAGGAAGAATGGAATATTTAAGAATTTTTTTTAAAATTTAGACACAATATCAATGCTGATACAAATGTGTCACTTTTTATAAATATTACTCATTTTGCTTATAAAATATAACAATTCATTTTGTTTATATAATATAAGTACTATAACTGTATTTTTTTACTTTAAAAACAAATACTTGAAATTTTTTTTATATTTGTATGTAATATATTGGTTATTAAAAATTATATCTCAAACAAGTTTACAAAAACACAAATAAAATATTCTCTTCAGTTTAAAACGTTAGTTATTATTTGTCTAAAGTATTCATATCTAATGAGGAAAGCAAACTCATTAAAATATATTTACAAAAGATCCATTTATATTATAAATTTTTTGCAGTAAATATTTTAAAGACTCTCAATTGTATTCTAAATTATTTAGAGAATCTTTTTTCTAATAAAAAAAACATATGTAAATATTCCTCCTTTTTGTAATCATTTCTAATAGAAATAAATGCTATATGTATAATGTTATTCACTTAATTTCAATAATATTATCTCATAAATTATGAATATTCATAATTATTAGAGCTCTCTGCTGGATTGTGTAGTAAAAGATCAATCATAAAATTTAGGCTTTGATACAAAAACAAGTATTCAATGCATAAAATTTTCAGTATGATCTAAACAATATTACAGGTGAATTGTGTTTGTTTCTATACATTCATTATTGTATGTTTATTTTATGTAGGGATAAAAACTAGTAATATTATTTGATAATTATCAGACAATTGGTCACCTTTATTGTGTGATTATTTAGAATATGGAGTAATCTCTCAAGCATGAGAATTAATAAATGGAAACAGTGATTGTTGGATCATTTTCTAGCAAATGGGTCGTAGGTGGAATAGGTCATTTTATCTTATTAATTTGCATACGATATCAGTTGCTTTGTTTGATACATTTTAGAGTAACAATTACGAAATGAATTTAATTCTTTATTTTAAACAGTCCTTCCTCTCTACTGATCTTCCTTGATCCCTAATGATTTCAGAAATTAAAGTAGTTCACATTTCCACAGCAATTATTAAATTTTTCTTATATATATAACAGGAAAAATAGAATTTAGAATAGTAATATTGTTTAAGTAATTTATTTAAATCATAAATTTTTAATTGATGAGCCAGAATGAATCGCAAATAATTTTTTTCAATATATTCAATTTTTTGGTAATTATTATTATTGTGGAGGTAAATGGTAAACTGTGCATTTTATCTAATTTTTTAAATATAAATTGAATGACTGAAAGTAAAAATTAATTTAAAATTAAATAAAAAAATAAGTAAGCAGTTTATTATTATTAAGATTTTACTTCATAGTTACATAAATTTGTTTTTTTATGAATTCCAAATTAAAGTTTACGCTCATTTTTTTTATTTTAACATTTATTAGGTTACATACAATTTTATATACATCTAAACTTTTAAAAATAACTTATTTCTCAACAAATTTTACATGCTAAAATTATAGTATTTTAATTTCATCAAGTTACTATTCTATTCATGAAATTTTTAGCATCAATTTAAAACCTTATTACCCACAATTTAAGTGAAGCTTAGTTATATTTACGCTTATATATATAATGACATTCAATGAACACTTAATGAAAAATTTAAGTGAAATGTAATTTTTTACCGATGCCTGTTATAATGAAGTTATACATTAAGCAAAAATAAATTATAGGATATTTGATACATATTTATGAAATAATAAAGACGGAAATATTGGATAGTACCTTAAAATTTTGATACTATGTATTAAAAATCATAATAAGACTTCGTACAATTAATGAATTTTTAAGCTGTCTTGAAACATTTTCAGGTAAACAAAGAGAGGATATTCATTGCTTTTTTCTATTAAAATCTTTATTATTCAAAAAATATTCAAAGGTAAATTATAAAACTTATTTTTAATTTTAATGAAAATTAAGTTATAATTTAAATTTTAACTTATAAAATTATCGGTTAGTTATTAAAAGTTTAAATATTGGAACACTAAATATATATCTTCTTTTATTTATATACTTGATAACTGTATAAACTCTACAGTTATCCATTTTACGAAATTAACCATATGAGATGTACAGATTAATTATTTTTTATTTAGATTACAAAGAAATTTAATCCATTAATGTACCTTTCCAATGACGTTTACATTATTCTTTTAAATTAAAGCATGAAATTATAATTTTTTTATTACATTTCCGAATAATTTCTGAAAATAAAACATTATGCAAAGTAGCATTATTATATTTACAGGATTTCCTACAAACACATTTTCTAAAAATATTTTTATCCAAAAAAATATGCACTTAAATAATTACCTTAAAAAATTCCTTGAAAACCTAATTTGTCCAAATTAGACCCGTGAAAAATTGTCTTTCTCATTATTTCTAATAAAAGATCTTTCTCGTATGCATAATTCATTTAAAATTACGAAATTTTAAAAATAACCTGTTTATCACATTGCATTTTTAATTTGTATAATTATTATATTTGAATTTTATCCGGATCACAGAGAAAAAATAATGATAATAATCTATTATTAAAAGGAAGCTTTTTTATATATTTATCTAAGTTAAAATTATGATTTAATTTATTGTTTTTAATTTACGTTTAAACCATAATTTCTTGAATTTATTCATCACAGAAGGCAAATTCCTCAAGTATTAAAAGTCGAGGAATTTGGGTTCCGAGATGCATAAATTTGAGAAACTGTGCTTCAGATATAAGTAAATGCATCCTCAATGTTTATCAAAGACAAGATACATTAACTTTTTTCTACAAATTGATAAATTTTCTTTATTCCATCATACTCATATCAAATAGAGTCAGTCGGAAACAAGGAAAAAGAAATAGCTTTAAAATTTTATTGTAATAATAGGAAAAAAATATTTAAATATTTAATATAAATATACATGATTTAGAAACATTATCATTTTTTCACATTTAAGAGAAACGCAGTCTCATTTTATTTTTATTAATAAATGAGCCAAGGAGTTGCCCATTCATGCTTCAAAACTACTTAGGATATATTGCTAAGTTTCTCACATTATAGATGAGTTAAATATAATAATTAATAAATCATTGGTAAATTAAACTTTAATTTACTTATGATTTATTTAGAATGCATTATATTTAAATAGTACAAGATAGCTCAATTATTAAATAAAATTAATTAATGAACTAATGAAAAATAAAATATAACTAGTTTTAGTTTAATTTTTTTACAAAAAAGAATTTTATTATTTTATTTATATTAATATATAATATGGATGTAAGTATCACTGATAACATCATACATCATATTAAGAGAATATATTATTATTGATTATATTTTAAAAATAGTATACTTTGCAAGATGGATATGGCCTCAAGCTACCAATTAAGTAAGGCTGAGTTGAAAAATTGGTTTTTTAAAAGTGAAATTTATTAAATTAGGAAATTCACAATTTCTGACACATAAAAATATTTTTCTAAGTTTTTTTTTATATTTTATCATAAATAAAAATAAATGACAGATTCTCATTACCCAATTAAAAAACATATATGAGTAATCAACTACTTCCTTACAGCTGGTAAGATTATATTTCAGCCACTATATTTTTTTCCAGAAAGGATGGGAGCAGAAATGAAACGTCTGCTTTGTTTCAAGTTTTGACTACAGTTACATAAGACTTAAAAGTACATAGAAAATAAAGAAATAAATACTTACTCCTGTACAAATTTCTACTATACATAAGCAGCATATAAAACACAACCACAACCTAAAATACATAACATTTAATCAGTACATATTTGCTCAAAATACTTACATTTTTATTTTAAATGAATAAAAATTTATTAATGGTAATTCAAAAAGATGAATAACAATATTAATATATTTTCTTCCCAGCTGTGTTTTAACAAATTAATATTTCTCTTCCTGCGCATGAGCAACTGCTAGTAAATAATGAAATTTTACTATGCCAGTAATAGTAAATGACACAATGAGTTTCATTGTTTTTAAAGGAAAGAAAGGTCTCAATTCATTTTACATTCGGATCCCACGCTGCGTTTTCTTATCACTGTTGAGTCATTGAAACTTTAAGACACTTACTTCAGTGAAATTGAATAAGTTGAATTACAAAAAGAAAATTTGATGAATGGTGATTTCGAAAATTTTTCGTCTAATAGAAAAGTTTCAAAAGGGAAATTTCCCTTTGACAAAGTTGCATTTATTACAAACTATAACTTTTTTAATTTGATTATTTAATGAGTTATACTTGTATATAATATCTAAGATTAGTTTTTACTTGTATAATTATAATTATAAATTGATATAATAATTATTAATTTATATAATAATATATATTTCATGTAAGTTAATAATAATATAACAATAGTTAATAAATATCTTAATTTTAAGTTTTTTAGTTAATAATTACACATGATAAAAAATTATCTATTTTTGTTTATCTTTGTTTATCTATTGTCCTCATATCAAAATATTAATGGGAAGTACAATATTGTTGCTTGTGAAGTATATAAATTGGTATTATTTGAAAGTTAAAGAAATATTAATTTAGCTTTTTATACACACTCTTTTAATGTAATTATGTAATTAGAAGATTTAAAAACAACTTAAATATATATCATCACCTTTTCATAGCTCAATTGAAACAGGGTCCTCTATAATGAAAAATCTATCGCTTATTGACTCACTGAATACAATTAAATTATATTTTGTGAATCTCGGGGAATCTAAATTCGAAGTTTATCTACTTCAAATGAGTAAATTTTTTTTTAAATTCATATTTAAAAGAAGTAATTCAATAGACAGTATTTTTTTGAAATTTAAAATTAAAGAAAATTAAAATGGAGAATTAATAATTGACTATCAAATATAAAATATCAATATAACTAGCTAAATATTAGTATTTAATTTAAATATTGCAGTTAAACATATTAATTTGGATATAGAATGCACTCACAAAGACATTGTTTCAATATGTAAATATTACCTCAAAACAATGAAAATATTTAACCACTACAAATAAATTGTCATTATCGCATATTTGACTGCAGATTCAAATGATTGATTTGGACGCAATGAATCTCTCAGCAATCATTTGGAATTACAAATGCATAGAATAAAACTGAATAAGTTATATTATATCATTTTAGTGATATAATATTATATTAAACATGAAGACATCTTATATATATATATATATATATATATATATATATATATATATATATATAATTGCTAATCTAACTTTTTTATTTTAACATTATCTTGATAACATACCTTTAAAATTTATTGTAAAATTTTAAAATATTACTCATGATGGAATTTGATATCTGCGGATGTCTTTTAGACTTTTTTTATAAATTACTTGAATTTAAAAAAAAGTAACTATAATTTTATGCATTAATAATAGTATAAATCTATTATCAATCTTACGCAGATTAATAGTTTGAAGATTTGTGCAAAAAAAAAAAAGAAAACTCGAAATCTATAGAAATTTATAAAACTTTTTGTTTATAAAAATTCTTTTCTATATATTTTCTAAAAAAATATCATATAGTAAGTTAATATTAAAATTCTTATTTACAATATAAAACAAAAGGAAAAAAAGAAATATATATACATTTTTTAATTAATTTAGTCAATGTATTTTGACACTTATGTGAATTTATAAATTTGCTTATATTTTTTATTTTTTCAGTTTATTGATTTTCTTGTACAGAAAACTTTAGTCGTTTATATTTCCAGGCATTAATTTCATAATAATATGATCCTTTGAAAGTTAAAATAATCGAGTTGGAAAATTTATTACAGTTTATTTGTAGTAAATTTATCTAAAATGTGATATTTGTGAAAAATTTTAATTTTCTTTTTAATTACTTTCATAATACTTTTTAAGAAAAAAAAAGTTTTATTTTTTACTTCGTTTATGAAAAATTATTTTTATCCAGTAAAATAAAGATTAAAAAGATTGATACCAATCATAATAAAATTTCCCACATATTATATTTTTCTTTTTCATATTTTATTAGTTTTTACATTGTGAATCTTCGAGAATAGTGTCATTAGTATACAAATTGATAAATGACGAGATGCTTAAAATTAATTTTAAAATTACAAGAATAATCAAGCATTTTTTATTTTATAAGAATAAAAAAATAAATATTTTTATAAACTTTTTAATATTATTTTATAATTTTGTGAATTTCCCCAAACATTTTATTTGAGCTTTTTTTATTTTAATGAATTCAACTTATTTGGCATATTTTTTACATAAAATTAAACAAAATTACAATTTTTCATTTAACATTTTCAATGAAATAATAAAGTAAACAAATAAAAAATGAGCCTTTTTGAATCAACTCATGAAGGAGTTACTAGCAAAGAAGTTTTTGCATTGAAAAGCTACAGATTGAGAGTCATTCATCAGGGTTATTTCTGTGTATCAAAATGAGAGAACTTCAAGAACAATTAAATAAAAGGACTTCATTTAGTAAGATTAAGACTCGGAAACAAACCTTGAAGGATTGAAAAATATTCAAATACTGAAATTAATACATTTTTTTTTTTACATTCAATGTATAATATTAAGTATTTTGAATTTATTTGTAAAACATTTTTTACATTCATTTTGTAATATCAAGTTTTTTAAATTTATATTATGAAAATAGAAGGAAGTTAAATTCAAATTTTTCTTATTGTAATTTTACTAGCAATTTAACAAATAATTACAAGAGTAATTAGTTTTTAACTAGCTAATTAATAAATATTTTTAATGTTTAAATTAGTTTTATTGAAAACATAATTAGAATGGTGTGAATAACGCTTGAATATTTGCTCGTAAGGAGTTTTATGAATAGTTAACGAGTTTAGTAAAATTGCCTTATGTAATCAACATTAAATAATAAAAAGTAATAATTTTTAACACAGAAATAGGTTAAACGTACCACTTAAATTTAAATTTACAGAGTTCATTTTATCGATATATCATTGACGGTTCATTATATATTTTCAATATTTTCTAATCAAAAATCTAAAAAAATATATAGTTTTCGATAGCCTTGAAATCGCAGAATTTCTAAATATGGGAAGTGAAAAAGATTACAACATGACAAGCCAGTTTTTATATTATACCATAAACGGACACTGTTGTTTCAGGTATTTTTGTTATTTAAATTAAATAGTTTGAAGGAAAATAGCGGATATAGAGAACTTTATTGCAAGGATGTCAAACGACTTATTAGAAAATTTCCCAAATAGTATATAAAAAAATAATATACAAAATAATATAATTTGTAAAAAAATGAAAAAGTAATGCTTTTTTCTTATTCTAAAGCAAAGTATTTTAAAGAATTCTGAAGCAAAAATTTTTATTATTAATTTAATTTTTTAAATTAATTAATTTAATAAAATTTTTAAATTAAAACAGAAAGTAATCCTGAAGTAAAGTATTTTAAAACTCGCAGAACTGCCCAATCACAAAAAAACAGTCATGTTTTATGATTGGGCCTTTTCTAAGACATTAAAACAGGATAACATCTAAAACGGGAGTCTACAAGAACTCAAAAAAAATTAAAAATCCCTTAAAATTTACAAAATTCATAAATTTCAGTAAATTTTATGTTTCAAGAATAATTTTATGAAGTTCAGAAATTCCCATTTCATTCAACAGAAATGGGAATTTCTGAAAGATATTCATCTTTATAGGTTTAAATTGGTTTTCCTTTAAATTGATTTTCTTTTTAATTTTTTTTACATTAAAACATTAATTGTGATTTCAATACAAAAATTGGCTGATGATTTTTATACATTTTATACATATGATTTTCATGTATTTGATTTAAATGAATTGGTTTTAAGCATTTTCTAAACGTGACGAAATTATTAACATGCAAAATGGAGGATATTAATTTAATATATGTATGAGGCTTTATAAATACCCTTTTACATTTATATGCTCTTTCTCTCTCTCCCTTCAGTTTTTTCAATCTTCCCTATTGAGAAAGACAAATGTATGCTACTCATTTTCTATTTGATTAAATTTATTTTCATGTTTGTTTTTTATTTTTCCCTATTTAGTTTATTATAGTCATCAATTTAATTTTTTCATATAATTTATAGTAATTTTTGTTCTTCAATACTTAATTAATAGTTAATTGTATATTTTTACCATGTCTTTTAGAATTTACTAACATTTTTAATTGATATTAAATATGGAAATAAAATCTATAAGCTAAAAGCTCTGACTAATTACATATATCTAGTATTGAACGATTCATAAGTCAGTTTGAGGACTTATAAATCAAACGTTAGTCGTATTATTTTTATTATATTTTATGTTATAATTTTTATTTTATTATTATATATTTAACATTATATACGTACTAAAACTATTAACACAATATTAGAAAAAACTGTATAAATTCTATTTTTGCTTGAAAAAATAATAGAATTAACTATATGAAAAGCGCAATTCAATTTATAATTTTTATGTCAGTTTTATTAATTATAGAATACTTTTAGTACAATGTACAATTTGAAATTAATTAAACTAAAAATATTACCTTTATTGATATAGATTACCTTTATAAATTTATTACATGTATATTATTGATAAAATTATGGAAATTATGAAATTTGTATAAGAAAATTAAAATATCAGAACCTTTCCCAGTAATTGTTTATTTTTAGAAGTTTTTATAAATATAGCAATTTAGTTAATTGTATCATTGTATTTGATATTTTATATTCAAATAATGATTATATTATGAAAATTTCTGAAAATAATTAATCATCATATCAGCCCATTTATTGCCGTATCATATATAAATAAACAAGTTATATGTAAATATTCTTTCAATTAAGTTTTATATTTAAATTATTGATCATTTAATATTTATTTACTTCATAGATCATTTATTAGCAATTATTAGCAATATTTTGAAGAAATAAAACTTCTTCCATATCCTTAACAACTCTGCAAAATATATTTCAATAAAAAAATTAAGTAAATTAATACGAAGAAAGTTATTGTAATTAAATTTTATCTGATTACAATAATGCGTCATAATTCGTATTGAAATATTGAAAGAGATTATTTCTCACTAATTACCTTAATAAAGAATATTATTGAAAATATGCATAAATAGATAAACAAACTTTTGCAAAACGTCAGAGGGGTCGAAAATGCGAGAATTTTTCCTCCGCGAAGAAAAGTAGGGGTTACAAGAAAAAAAATTGGAAGAAAAAAATGAGACATTCTACTCACCGATGTGCCGGAAAAACCGGTTTATTGGACCCGGATCGGCGATCCGGACCAAAAATCTCCATACTATCGATGACAAACAACACAGTGCATGCGTTACCCCGCTTCGATCACTAGATCATACCGCTATTTCATGTGTATCCAGTTATTTGGCGAGAACTCCGTCGACTCTAGTTGTCTCATCCGGAAATGTGAAAGATCCGCGCGGAACGAACCGCCTCACTCACGGGCCTCGCGTGTATCCTTGGGCGGATCTTTTTGCTGTGTGGAGGATTCGGATTATGTTTCGCTCTCTTTCTCCCATGAATGGGCGAATTTTTTCGCGGTTTTTCTTTATTACCATTTTGCTTTCGAGTTTTTTTTTCTTTTCTAGTTATCTGATTTCTTTTTTTTTTGTATTTT
>JAPDSC010008437.1:0-21243 GCA_026290005.1 Latrodectus geometricus | reverse complement strand
TATATAAATACATGCAACATCATTTATAATAGTTGGTAGCATTAATCTTCCTCCATGACTCTATTCACCTAGAAAATCTTAATGATTTAGTTGATCAGTTACCCGCCCTTTTTTACTGGTTAGTGATTTCAATATACAACACAATAACCTGTGGGGAAATATTAATATAAATACTAGGGGCTGACAGATTGAGCAATTTCTTTCTGAAAACTGTCTCTTTTTGTTGAATACTAATGAAAAAGCATACTTCCAGCAAAATACAAAAATATTTCACTCCATAGACTTGGCCATTTGTTCTCATTGAGTTCTGCCATCACTGAGTTTAAGAAATGATATTTATAACAGCGATATTTTCCTCTTTCCATGCACCAGAATGGAATTAATAGAATGGTACTAAGACCACCTATATTGCTACAGTCTGCCAAGTTGGGATTTATTTATAAAATTAGCTATTACTGAAACAATGCTCAAGATTAAAGGCATTGAGATGAAGCTGTTAGGGAGGTCACACAAAATTAATTTGTGCTTTCGATACCATCTATTATATATTATTATTATAATATATTCCAAAATTTTCTTTAAAACCAAAACTTATTAAATCTTTGTTGAATAATGCCTGTCAGCACATGAAAAACAAAAGTTATGGGACATATTTCAACGATATCCAACCACAGAGAATCTTCTTGCTTTCTAAAAGGCCAAAGCATTTTCTCATAAAAGATGCTAAAGCCAGAAAGAATCATGGTTCCGTTATGTAACTTCAATATCTACACCCAATAAACAACTTATGGATGAAAATAAAGGCCGAGAATGGGATCTCTCAGGATTCTTCTACACATATCCTGATATCCAGTACTGCTAAACATTCTTCTGCCAATGATATTGCAAAAAACTAGCTGAATATTTTTCTAAAGTTTTGAGCTCTGAATTCTACAATACAACCTTTCTTCAAGTTAAGAGACATTCTGAAAATCCTATAAAATTTGAAGATAGAAATTTCCTTCTGTATAACAGTGAATACCATATATTAGAATTAAGAGAGAATAGCTCTATCTCAAACTTAACAATCTAGTCCTGGTCTAGATGAAACTAGCTACAAAATGTCACTTACGTACTGATTCTCTTAATAACTTACTCACCTTGTTTAATATCCCTTGTTTTCTCGTTGTTACTCGTCTTGTTTTCACCCTTTACGTTACCGACCCATTACACTAACGAGTTGCTTCGGTAAAACACTGGAATGTATGGTCAATAGGCGTCTTGTTTATTTGATAAAGAAAAATAAATGTATCCCTCCACTTCAAAGTTTTTTCTTAAAGGCAGAACTACTCTAGATAATATTATATATCTCGAATCAGCGATTCGTAATGCCTTCGTCAGACGAAATCACCTCAGGGCAGCATTTTAAGTGTTATGATTTTTAACCTCCATATAATCAATATTTAATTAACTTCCCCCTTTTTATGTATCATTATATGTGGGTGATTTACAGATTTCCTGTGTCAAGGTCTAAGTATTCCTGTACTTAAACGAAAATTACAATTTGCTGTAAATAACATTTCCTGGCGCGATAGGAATCAACACGAAATCTCTGCAACTAAAAGTAAATGTGTTCATTTTTGCCGTAAAACTGGACTTCATGCTGATCCAATTATTGTAATTAGTGATCAGTGTTCGGAGTGAATAACAGAATCAAGACTTCAATTCAAGGAAGCGTTTATTACATTTCTACAACATCGCATACCAAGTGGCTGGGGTCCGTCGTACTCTGCTCAACTGGTATATCACGTTCTACTTCGCGCCTGCTTCCCCCAAGAGAAAAAGGGGGTGGGAATGTATTTCCTGTCTGAACTGTGCAACCATACCTCAGAGCGGAAACGCCATTTCCGTTACTAATTAAGGATGTGAGAGAGGGATCACTACAAACTATGCCCCCAGCGACTTACTTCGCGTTACAAAGAAAAATATACAACATACAAAACATGTACCTATTTTCAATAATATGAATTATAACAAAATGTTGACATATATTGGTGATTTAATACAAAATAAACCATGAATTTATATGCTTCGTAATATTTTACACATATTTTAGTTTATTAATTTGCAGTATATTTAATTATGATATATATAAACAAGACATTATTTATCTACATTACATATTCAGTAGTTAAATGTTTTGGAAAATGAACTTTCCTACCACATCTAGTACTGTGCAGTGGTTGTGAAGGAGTCTGAATATCAGAACTATTAGAAGTTTTATTTGACATGGTTAATTCGACATTATCCATTTCATCTGAGAACTGATATGCTGGTCTTAATCGGTCGATCGAAACGGTGTAATGTTTACCGTTAATGTCAAAAACAAAATTTTTATTTGTTCTATTGGTAACAAAATATGGTCCAGTGTAAGAAGGTGCTAATGGTGGGTTAACTTTATCCGATCTTAAAAATACATGAGTGCAGGTTTATAGTGAAGAATTTACATATGTTTTCGATTTCCCGTGGATTGCTGTGGTGATTGGGTTTAATTCTCTCATGTACATATGTTAACACACTGATTAGTTAAATTGCTTGAAACGAGATCACATGGTAATCTAAGTGTTGTTCCATACATTAGTTGGACACTAGTTGATTTGATGTCGTTTTTCAGAGCCGTGCGTGAACCTAATAATACGATTGGCAAAATTTCTGTCCAATTTGTTTGATTGTGAGCTTTTAAGGAGGATTTAAGCTGTTGGTGCTTTCGTTCGATAATGCCATCAGCTTGAGGATGATAAGGTGAAGTTCGAATTCTATTACACCCTAACATATTTGTGAGTTCATGAAATAGATGTGATTCGAAATTTCTGCCTTGGTCTGTAGTAATAGTGACAGGTGATACAAATCTTGAAATCCATCCACGTACTATTGCACAAGCAGTTGTTTCTGCAGTCGTGTCTTCTGTCGGAATGACTTCAGGACATCTTGTAAATCTGTCAATAATGGTCAAACAATATTGTTTTCTCTCAGAAGGAGGTAAAGGTCCGATAAAATCAATATGTATGTGTGCGAACCGAGCAACAGGTGTGGCAAAAAGTGCCAATGGGAGATTTAGTGTGCTGAGTTATCTTAGCTTTTTGGCATTTAACACAGCGTTGAACCAAATCTTTAATATGTTTGTGCATGCCAGGACAAACGAAGCGTTTCGTGATTAAATCAATGGAAGCTGCAATACCTGGGTGAGAAAGAAACTGTATATTTTCAAATATTTTTCTGCGCATAAATTTTGGAACGAATGGACGAGGGGTAGCTTGTGAAAGATCGCAATAAAGGTTAATATTTTCAAGAGGAAAGTAATGTTTATCTAACTTTAAGGAAGTATTATTCTCAGTTAAAAGATTTTGCAGTTCCTCATCTTTTGATTGAGCTGAGGCAAATTCTTTAAAGTTTAGTACTGAAGTAGATATCTCGTCTATCTCAATGCGAGAGAGTGCATCTGCTACAGTGTTATTGGATCCTTTTGTGTAGCGAATGTCAGTAGAAATTTGGGAAAAGAAATCTAAGTGACGTAGTTGGCGAGGACTGCATTTGTCAGGATTCTGTTTAAATGCATAGCTAAGGGGTTTTTGGTCACTAAATATGACAAAAGATCTACCTTCTAACATGTGTCTAAATTTTTTTATAGAGGAATATATAGCATATAACTCGCTGTCGTAAGTGGACCAATTTCTCTGAGATTTGCTTAACTTAATAAAAGGCTATGGGTTCCCTTATGCTATTTGATATTTGCATTAAGGAACCATTGATTGCTACGTTTGAAGCATCTACCCTTAAACTTAGCTCTGCTCCTGGGATAGGGTGTCTTAGTAGCGTTGCTTTAGCAATTGCTTATTTTGAATTTTCAAAAGAAATATTTGCTTGTTCGTCCCAAATTATTTGCTCCTTGTCATTTGCACTAGAACTAGGGTGTTTCTTTTTGTTTTTATGGCCTTCCAGGAATTTTACTAAGGGTGCTAGAATGTCAGCTGCTTTCGGAATACACCTACGATAAAAATTAAAAAGTCCTAAATATCGGCGTAACTGAGTTAGAGTAGTCAGTCGAGGAAATTCTGAAATACATTTTACTCGGCCTGGTAAGGGTTCAATACCACTACTAGATACTTTAAATCCTAGAAATTCAATAGTTGATTTACCAAACTCACATTTTCTGTATTTATACATAATCCCTATACATTTAATTTGGAAAATAATAGCTCTAAAAGAATTAGATGTTCGCTTTCCGAACTGGAGGCTATAAGTAGATCATCAGCAAATGCGTATACAAAGGGTAAGTCTCGAGTTACCTCGTCAATAAAGCGTTGGAAGGTTGAGGACGCATTACAAAGACCAAATTGCATGCGCAGACTTTCAAAATGACCAAAGGGAGTGCAAATCGCAGTTTTGTGTACGTCTGCAGGATTAATCGGAATTTGATATGCTTTGACGAGGTCGACATGACTAAACACTAGTTTGCCATGCAAATCTGAAGTAAAATCGGTTATGCAAGGAATCTGATAATGTTCTTTAATAGTTTGTGCATTAAGAAGCACGAAAATTATGGGCACGAAAATCACTGACCTGTCTCCACTCGACAGTACCGTTTTTAGGCACCATATGCAAAGGAGAAGCATATTGGCTTTTTGATGCTCGCATATGACCCATTTCAATCATGCGCTGAAATTCAGCTTTTACACTTTTTATACGGTCAGGTGCTAAACGTCTAGGCTTAGCTACGACTGGTGGACCTTTGGTATTTATATAATGAACCGTATTATGTTTTATAGGCATATCAGGATCTGGTAATTTTGTGATATCGGGGTATTTTGACAATATTTTACCATATACATTATTTACAAAAACAGATTTTATAGAAAATATTTTACAGCTAAATATTTTACCATATACTTTTAAATTCGTTGCATTATCTACAAGACGCTTATTCCTTAAGTCTGGGTATAAATTAAAACTATATAAAAAATCTGCACATAATACTGCACTGGATACATTACAAATATAAAATGAGTAAATAAAATTTCTTGTTAACCCAAAATTGACAGTTACCGATTTACGGCCATACACATTGATAGAACTACCGTTAGCAGCGCGAAATGTTTGAAGAACGGGAAGTGATCGTTCTTGTTTAGAGGCGACAATTATAGAAGCATCACTCCCTGAATCAACGAATCAACAAGAAAACACGTACCTGTATTTTTGTCCGTTATGAACATGCCACGAGATGTAAAATTTTCGGAGGAGGAGTCCGTCGAAGCCACTCTCCCGGAGTAGCGTTTCCCTGGAATGAGCATGGAGGTTTACATTTTTGAGCCTTATCCTTAAATCGGGCATAATAAAAGCAAAGTTTCTTTCGTGAAGCAGATCGCTGTCTATGGTAAAAATTCTCCTGGCACCGATTCTTGCTTCTCGATCTGGATCGTATTTCCGCAATTTCCTAACGTAGCTCCTTTATTTCCTCGTAGAGAGAATCGAAGTTGGATTTCTTTTCTACGGTGAATGATGTTTGAATAGGAACTTGACTGCAGACAACAAAGGCATTTTGAGGAGGAATTTGTAGAATTCTATCGGCAATCTCAGCAGCTTTGTCGGAAGTCAGAAAAGAAATCGATGCTAGGATCGACTGCACTGGAACTGGCATTGCTTGATTGAAAAGTTCTAGGAGTAAAGAATCATCGATGTTGTGGTTCTCGGCTCTACGTTTCATGCTCCGTAACAATTCCGAAAGCTTCCGGTCTCCCAGATTTTCTCCAGCTAACAACTGTCGAATTTCTTGAGTCTTGCTTTCCGAACACCGTTCCACTAGTTTTAGTTGATACGGGTTTATTGTATCTAGCTGCATAATGACATCCCTGATAGTGGTTGCCGTTTCTGGAGGAAGATGAGCGACTACATAATTATATTTCGTTTTAAAGTCAGTTATAGGCGTAGGAGTCGCTTATACGAAAGTAGTTTCTATCATATAAAACCACAACGAAGGATCTGCTTTTATGAATGCTGGTATGACAACATCCACTGACTCCATAATTATGCAGTTTTTATTCAGGAAAAATGAGCATAGATATGAGGTTCACAAATTCTCGGGTCACCACTATTGTAATTAGTGATCAGTGTTCGGAGTGAATAACAGAATCAAGACTTCAATTCAAGGAAGCGTTTATTACATTTCTACCACATCGCAAGACGGTCGCGTACCAAGTGGCTGGGGTCCGTCGTACTCTGCTCAACTGGTATATCACGTTCTCCCTGGTGCCTGCTTCCCTCAAGAGAAAAGGGGGTCGGAATGTATTTCCTGTCTGAGCTGTGCATCCATACCTCTGAGCGGAAACGCCATTTCCGTTACTAATTAACCGACTCAGCGTCCGTGACGTATCTGTTACGTCGCAATAAACTGGTCGAAAAGCGGCTCATGACGGCAGGGATACATCGAAATATTCCTGCTCGAAAGCGGCCTGCGACGGCAGAGATACGTCGCAGAATTTTCACGGAAAGCGGCCGTGACGTATATTTTCACATAGCAGAAACCACTTATTTTTGCTTTCCCCCTAATCGGTGGTTTGATTGATCGGCCTTAATCACTCAAACCACACTCCTTGGAGACTTTTCTTTGAAAACTAAAACTCAGCCTGAGTTTTACGCCAAATATCTAAAACACTGATTATTTTTTTCGCCAAGATTCAACTTTAAAATTTTATAATCTATAAATTTGCTGCTTTAGAAATAAAATGCGAGTTTATACATTATTATTTTTAATTTTAGTTCCTAAGCTAATTGAATTAGGCGATTTCATTACACAAAAATTTTAAATCCATATGTACTTTTAAATTACTAACAAGCTTGCCTTCTTTTCTAACTTAAATTTTAATAATTTTCCTGCTTATGCTAATTATTTCTTACATTTTAGTTAATTTAATTCAGTTTTTATTGTTTTTGATGGCATTTTTTTATCGACTAGTTATGACTGAAGTAAACAAATAAAATTCTTAAATGGAAATTATTTAATTTCCAGTGAAAGAGCTCATGGCTGTTATAGTAAAATCGTTGTGACGTCCATAATAAATAACATTTACCTTAATGACTAAAACTCATTTAATTTGCGTTTTTTTTTGTGCATTAAGAAAAAATTTACTAATAAGTTTACTCTCTGCATATTGATTTTTATTTCGTTATTACTTTAATTTCTTTTTACATTCACTTCAAATGTTGATAATGAAACAGAAGTATCATCTTACGGCAATAGTATAACATGATTGTCTCATAAATGTGCAGCCAAGAATATTACACATGTGTTATTTCTTTTTAATGAAACATTATATTGAAAAAAAAAATCAACACTATTTACTGCTACACCATATAACAAGGGTGTCCAAGACGTCGACCTCGGTCGACTGGTAGACCACGAAGACATTTTAAGTAGTCCACGCGACCATCCCGATAATGACCTCGGATATTAACAATTCAATTTATGACTTATTATTACTTTATGACATAGAATCAATGAATTATTTAAAATAAAAATTTACTACAGTCTACGCTTTAAAACCCAAAATAAACTTTGCAAAGATTTACGATTTAAAGATTTATGATTAAAGGTTTACGATATAAAACATAAAACGGACATGATGAGCGCGATTAAAACATTCAAAGAAACTATGGAAAGGTATGTATCTCAATTAAGAAAACATGAATTGAGAAACTTTAAAAACATGGTGGAAAAGTGCATCCATAATCCAAACCGAGACTTCGAAGATTTCACTTAATACTTATTTTGTTTGAAGAATTTGAAAGAAGATTCGCTGACCTAATTAGCTTGAAATAAATAAATTTAATAATATTTCCATTTAATGAAAATGTCAAAATTGATGGACATTGTCACAATGATGTCCCTATGAAAATGTCAACATTGATGGACAGCGTATCTGAAAAAATTGGACATTTAATAGGTATCACATGAGTAACGGTCGAGGAAGAAATTATTAAATTAAGATGCAATAAATTTCTTAAATCGAGAGCATATTTAGTGATACTGATTTTTGGAAATTTCTGAGGAAATGTTTCCAAATACTTACAAATTGATTTTGTATTTCAAATCATACTTTGGATCAAGATATCTTTGAGAATCTGCTTTTTCAACCATGAATAAAAAACAAACATTGGCGCATTTAACAGATGAACATTTAATTTCGTGTTTATAAATTGCAATAAGCTCGTGCCAGCCACAATAGCCACAATATGATAAACTTGTCGCAGATATACAGTGCCACATTTCAACTAAACGAAGTGAATAGGATGGTCACTTTTTGATACATGAATACTTTGATTATTTTCATCAGTAAATTTTTATTTTGTAAATATTGATAGTAGGTTTTTTTTTATTTTATTTTATTTATTTATTTTTTTTTTTAAATTACATAATTTACTATTTTTTCTTGTTACCGAAATTAAATATGTTCGTTAATTTAGCTCTGCCATTGGTAGACCGCCTTCGATTTTTTAAATGTGGAGTAGACCCCGGATCCCAAACGTTTGGCCACCCCAGCCATATAAAGTCATTATTTTAATATATAAATATTAAAAAGATACTATTTCTTAAAAATTTTACGATATTAGAAATTTTCTCGATTAAAAAATAAACTACAATATTTCTGATATTAGCTTTGTTCTGCTGGGAAAATCATTTTATTCTATATATTTTTTTTATTTGCATACATGTAATAATTTTTCTATATGACGTAACGATAATATTTAATAAAATAATATTCCTTACTAGAAATTTATTGCAGATTTAAACAAAATAGATTTATGAGGAATATAAATAATCAAAGTTTTAAACAGTAAACTGTTCTGAAGCAAAATAATGAAAATTTATCTTATATTTAAAGATGAGCTAAACTTTTTAAAGCAGAAAATATTTTTAGCCCTTTTATTTTAGAATGTGTGTGAAATGGAATGATCCTATTGAAGTAATGTATAAGTGAATCGAAATCATATTAATGCTACAATCTAAGCAATTAAATTTTGAACCTACAGAAAATAATTATTTTATTACAAAATTTATTTTTAAAATAAGCAAATTATTAATACGATAGTTTTACAAATGATTATCTTTTAACGCGATCCATATTAGGTATAAAAGAAATTTTTAAATATAATAATCTTAACCAGAGAATTTCTTGCTGTAAAATGTGGTTATATATTTACTTTACTCTTCTTATTTGAATTAAAAACTAATTTTCATAATTTATCTTTTAAACATAAAATGATATATTCCACATACGAGTTATTGGGTCATTAAAGTCACATTAATGAAAAATATAAATAAATTCATTTAAAATATAATTGAGATACGTTTTAGTTAGGAATGACAGTAAAATAAGTCTCTAATCAATAAAAGAAAGAATAAATACACTAAGAAAATTTATATCTCTCAATCAAAATTTTAATTTTAAATTAAGATACTATATTGTCTACAAAATTTTTTTAATTAAGAGACTATATAAAAAAGATATAATTTATAAATGTTTTTCATTCATGCGAGCGCATAATATTATGTTGCGAGGGCAGCACCATTTTGTATAAAAATACTTTCTTATAATGAAAGAAGAAAGAATTAATGGTATATTGTTATGTATTATTTTACGTGAATTGAAAAGTCAATAGAAAAAAATAGAATATTATCAAATTTTTCATATAAACCTGGTGCTTTTGCCAAATTAAATAATATTCTTTTGTTTTTATTTTTAATTATATGTATTCATTTAATCCTTACTGTGAATAAATTTCCTTAAACCTTTGCGAACTTAATAATCAAGACAGTTGAGTATTGAAGGCTAAAATTATTTTTTCTAAAATTTTTATAAGTATTCGACAAACTATTTCAAACGGATTCTTATATACATGAGAGGAGTTTGTTTCCAGGGAGAAAACTATTCATGTGTGACTTCCTTTACAATTTAAGCATGTTTCCTGTTAGTCAGGGAAAGAATGAAAGGGGAGAATGTTTACTTAAATGTAAATGAAACTTTCTGATTATTCTAAACAGATGAGAAATTGCTTTCTCGCCATGATTCATTGCTACAAATTGATGATTATGTTCTACTTTTGTAATAACTAAGAACTCACATAACAGATTACATTACATTCAAAAGTATTTTCGGAAATTTAGATCAATAAAAATCATAAGTATAACAAAAATTTATTTCCAGTTAGTTTTTTAAATTTAAAAATTCAAATCTAAAATCTAATGAATCAAATCCTAAAAACAAAGCATAAAAAAAGATTTTATTATATTGTATATAGTTTCCTATTTAAAGAAAAGACAATTTTTTTTTATAAAAATAAAACTGGAATATTTTTTTATGAATGACAATAAAATAAGTCTCTAATAAATTAAAAAAAGAAAAATTTGAAAAGAATATTAACAATTCTCAATTAATAAGATTATTAATAAAGTCTCTTTAATTAGGAAAATTTATATAGTAGAGATATATGATAATTATATAAAGGTTTTGCATTTGTAATACAATAAAATATTACTAATGCAAGAACTTTTAATAAAAATATTTTTATAATGGAGTAATAATAGCCTCTTAGCATTTTATTATACATTATAGTATGTAAAATTCAATATAAGTCAATAGAAACTCGTTATAAATTTATTTGTTTTTTTCCTACAGTAATTTTGCCAAATTAAGTTGTAAAGATTGTTTTGTTTTTATTTATAATTATACATAAAGGATTCTTTTGTTTTTATTAAGAATTATACATAAAGGATTCTTTTGTTTTTATTTATAGTTATACATAAAGTACAGTTCATAAAAGCTAGATTAATATTTAAAAAATAACTCGAATAATGCACTTGTGAACCAAGTATTCCATTTATATTGGAATAAATTAAACGTAACACTTTAAGCTTCTTATTAGTACATGCACTGATATACATTTCAATTCAGATTGACAAATGAAGTTAATTTTCATGTATTGTAGCAAGTGATATTTTATCTAAGGTTGTTCAATTACGATTAGAAAAAATTAATTTAGCAAATAAATTTGGGCTTTAACGCTTTTGAATTTAAAAAAAAAAAAAAATCTATGAAAAAAAAGCATAAGTAATATATATTTTTATTTTTGCTAAAAAAAATTAAATAAATTAATAATTTTAATATATTTCTAATTCGTTTAGACTGTTGAATTATATAAACGTATAGTTTAAATCAGCCTTGCTATGTGTGCTGAAAGTATTATAATATTGAAAGAGTTTGAAAAATATTTATTTACTTCCATTAAATAATTATAAAGTTTCAAATAAAAATTAGTTTGTGTTAAGAAAAATATAATGTGAGAAAATGTATTTTTACTAACATTATTTTATCTTACTGTAATAAAAATTTGAAAAGCTTCTGTGGCTCATTGAAAAAGAGAAATTTCCATTATACCGAAAATAATAAATATACAAGAAAATGTAACAAGCTACTTTCTTATTTAAATTGCGTAAGAAATCTAAAACATCATAATTTGTGGATACCGTTTTTCTTTGAACTTCATATTATTTACCAAGTCAACCTAAAAACACTGAGGAATATCTTCATTTTCAATTACACAAAAAACAGTTATTTACAAATAATTTTTGCTTTTTTAAGTTTTATACAAAAATAAAATATGCGTTTTCGTTTTAACCACTTCTATTGGGATGTACAATTCCTTCTGGCAAATACATACAACCCTAGATAGGGTAGTTAGTGGTAAGTGACATCCCCTCCCTCTAAATTGAGCGATGTGACAGTTTTCAGGGGGGTAGGAAATATTCCCAATGAGAACGGGAAACAGTCGACGATTTTTGTATAGTTTAGGAAAGTGGCTGTGGAACGAAAAAGTAGTGTATCTGGTTTTAAAGAGGAAACATTTTTCGCAGATTCTTGAAATTTTCTGAGACGCTGAGTCGGTTAAGGATGTGAGAAAGGGATCACTACACAATCATCAATATACGAAACACACCTATACAAATGGTTGATAAAATAACATTTCTTGGAGTTACATTTGACAAAGAGCTCAATCTTTTTTCTCTCATATTTTATATATAAAGAAAAAAATTTGAAAAATAATTGAATATTTTAAAAGTAATCTCAAATATTTCTTGGGGTACTGATCGTGAAATATTGCTCACAATTTATCAGTCCTTCATATTATCTCGAATATATATAAATTATGATAAATGTTTGCTGACCCGATAAAATATGGTTGTATTGTATATGAGTCAGCAAGAGCTTCTGTTCTTCGTAGATCGGACCCTTCAATACAATCAGGCTCTTCGAATTTGCGTAGGTGCTTTCTGAACTTCACCTGTTCCTATCTTATGTGATTTGTCAACAGCCTCCACATCACTTATGACATAAACAGTTATCATTTAATCATTCTTTCAAAACCCAACCAATCATTTACCAGCAACTATTTGCTCACCGCCTTCAATCTCAGATACAGATAGTAAGAGTAGATAATACAGATAGCAAGAGTTCTAAAACAGTGGAGTAATCTTCATGGAGATTGTCACCCTGTTGTAAATATATTATACCTACTACAAACATTATACAACAGAGGTTTTGTGGCATATTTTGCTGGATTCTCAGTCACATGGGAATTGTTGGAAATGAAATGACATACACAGCAACAAAACCAGCTTCTATTATTCGTGATCCTAAAGTTCCCTTTACAGATATTAAAAAGGCTATCAAACAATATCTTTTCATTGTGGCAAGAGACTTGGGATTCACAAATAATTAATAAATTGTACCTCATAACATCACCCATTAAATAATTTCCTGTTTTTAAAAGTATGGAATTTAGATGTCAAATTGACTCGTCTCAGCATCGGTGAAATGAGATTTACTCACAAAAACTTACTTTTCAGTGAACACCCATCACATTGTATAAAATGTAATGTTGCATATTCCATTTATCATATTTTAATCGAATATCCTGATTTTATAGATGATAGTTCATTGTTTTTTAGCTCTATACCTTTAAATTTGGAAATTTTAATTGGTTTATCCCAAATCCTAATACATTTTCCTTTTTACGTGTCATTGGTTTATTAAACAACATATAATCTTCTGGCATATAATTTTATCACCTCTTACATTTCACCAGTGACTTTATATACCTGTATTTTGTCCGTAATAGGACATTGCGACATTAAACTCCACAAATCAAATCCTGCACTTGGATATTCTAATGTAGCAATGACATTCCAATATCATGTATATTAATGATTCATAGTTCAGAGTTTTCCTTTATCTTATTTCCATCAAATTTCAAAAATTGCTTAAATTATGTTCATAAAGGATCTCTTAATGTACGTCTCAGTGCTACTAAGCTTGAAATGTTGATATGAAATGTTTAACAAATTTTACTTTAACAGTGTTTAACAATTTTAATTCTGTAATGAAAAAAATCTAGATAATATTTTCCTTTCATTATATTTTTGTTTTCTAAATTTTTTATTCTTCCTGTTTAGTTATTTTAATTATATAATTAATAGAGTGGATGTATTAAATAAAACAATATGAACAGCACATACAAATTTAAAATGTAAAATTCTACCAACCTAATACTATTAAATTTATTCATAATAAATCTTCATGCTTGATTTATGTTTAGTTCTTGATAGTTTGTTAATTACAGAGGAATCAAAAATGAAATAAAATTTTTTTATTTGTTAATGCAAAATCTTTACCCAGGAAATTTTAAAACCAACAGTAACAATAGTTCTCATAATATGCTATGGTATGTTTATCTCGTTATATTTGTTGCTCTTGAAATATTATACTCCATATTAATGTAGATATTCAGTTAAGTGCTTAAACTGATAAAAAAAAATGACCCGTAAAAGATTTCTATAACTTTTCTTAGAATTATAAATTAATGTATATTGTATTTTCTTTTTTGAAGATTAACAGTTAGTAAATGAATAAATGCTTGTTTAATGGCTTATGTTTTAATATATTAAATATAAATAATTGAACATACCTAAGAATAATTTCATAATAAAACATAGAATATTATTCAATAGCGTCAGAGCTTACCGCTAAATTTATTAAGAGTAGAGGAAGATTACATAATAACCAAATGCTTGTATTGGGAAATTGAGTTTGTCTAACGACTATAATAATGCTTATTAAGAGATGTGAAGAACAATCTATGTTGTCGAAGTTAAGATAATGGTTGTTTAAGATAACCTAATACAATTTTACCCTGAAATATTTGAAGAAATAAAAAATCCTGAACTCAATCCTAACTGATAAAGATCAAGTATTGATGGGGAAAAATACTGGAATGTACACACTGGAGAGCAGGAAAATATTGAATACCTAAATTTAAATATTTTTATTTTATATATTTTAAAAAAGTATAGATTTTCTTTTGTTTTAAACTTTTCATTCTTCCTATTTAGCATTTTTAAATTTATTATTTCTTAGAACTTGTGCGATAAATAAAAACAAATTTATAAAGTATACAAATTTAAAATGTAAAAATTTTCATATCTATTATTTCAGTGTGAGATATTTATTCACATTTAATCTTCAAACAGGAATCTAATATTTTTTAATTTATAAGTGTTATTAATTTTTTAACTGATGTGAAATTTGTAGTTCAGAAAGAATTAAACCAACTATAAAAGATATTTTTTGTTTTGTTACAGTATTCTTGTGTAACTGTTGCCCTTATAAAGTTTATACAACATAATTAATCTTGTGTAATTTTTGCCCTTATAAAGTTTATACAACATAGTTTTCAGTATTCAATTAAATGCTTAAACTCTTCATAAATAATCCCAAAAATGATTTGCATGAATTCTTTACAATTATAAATTAACAGGAATTTACATTACAGCAAGCTACTTCGATAAATCGTGGAACATTGTGAGTGTTGAAGAGTCACCCATCCAACATCAAGGTAAGCTTACATTGATTGACACATGGTATTTTTTAATAAAATGTTTGAATGCATGTTTAATCTTATGCGTAAATGCATTAAATATAAATATTATTTAAAAAAATTTATTTCCTTATGGAACATTGTAGAATTTGGTTATCGAATTGTGCTTATTTTCTTAAATTTATTAACAGATGGTGATTATTTGGGTGAGAGATAAATGTAATTTGGAAATTGAAATTTAGTTCAATAACTATAATACTAATCTGTGGAGTTCAATCAATATATTGCCAAACTAAGATAATGATCATATTTTTTAAGCACTTAGAATCTCATCCTTGCCAGAGATGTACAACACGTTGCTTACAGAAGTTTACTATAAAATGTTGCATGAAAAAATAAAACTGACAAAAGTAGTGAAGAGCTATTTGCGTTGACAAAATTTTAGTTCAATGATCAAGTCAAGACAAACATTTTGAATTTGTTCTGTAAGTATACTTTAGGGTAATCTAAGGTAGGGCATGAGAAAATTAAGTTCCTCACATCTTGAGGTACTGTTGATAAACATTCACCTGAATTATGTGATTTTAAGCTGAAAGGGGACAAGTAACCCATAAATGTACCTTGGCCAGATATATACTGCGAAAATTTAAAATTAAGTGAGAGGAATGCAGTCTAAAGTACAGTAGGACAGATAATTTTGGTGAGCTAGTGTTGCGAGATGGAACATTCCCCATAGCATAAAAGCTGCTTATTATGAAAGAACTTCCAATAGTTCTTTAAAAGAATAATATTCACATCTATTGGTAAATTTAAGGGATATTTATTTAAGAGACTAAAAATATTTATTCTTCCATTTTCATGAAATCAATTATGTGCATGAACATAAGGAAAACGGAAGTAAATTCTACTATAAGTTATTTTGTAAGATTTCAGTCACTATGAATTGTCGTACTAATAATATTCTGTTTAAAAAGTATAAGAAAAATAATCAGAACAAGTAAGATATTTTGGTGATGCTGTTCCATTATCCTTGATCCATTTGACGGCAAGATACACATAAGTTCTGCCTGAAAACTATTCTATTCGTGCTGTTGAAAATAACAAATGTTAGTATAGTTATTAAAAAACACAGCAATGCCAACTTTGTTCATCTTTCTACTATCTATAAAAAACCGCATTAAATCTCATTTGAATAGTACTCTTTATAATCATAAGAAGTTATGGCCTATTAAATATCTAGATAATGTGTGGAAAGCAGGTATAAGGATCTCTATATATATGTAGTCTTCTGGGGTATTAGTTGCTAATGTGGCAAAAAATGTTATGCTTACATTTAACTTCCACTTATGGATTTCAAACTTCAAGAATAAAATTAGCTTATAACTTAAAATTCTATATCTAGTTATACTACGTAGGAATTCTCCATTGAATATTTTTTCCAATTTTGTGTTAACTATTTTAGCAAGAACATGTCGGCAGCTGTATGAAATGGTATAGTATATTGCTTATTCATTCTATTCTTGACGTAGTAGTTTACCCCAAAAGAACTTTTGGCAATTCGATAAAAGAAATTAATATTTTTATATTTTATAGAAAGAATCCTTTATGCTTTTACCACGATAATTTTTGGTCAAGAATGACGCCTTGATATTTAACGCTTTGTACAATGGTCATAATTTTTGGAAACAGTTTTTTTTTTTTTTTCCGAAAGATTGAAAGTGAGTTCATGGGAAATCGCCCAACTGGGGACATGAAATATAATTTATGTTTACACTTAAACGAATAACATTCAAATTCTTTCCTAGGAAAATTAAAAGCAAGACGTCCAAAAAAATAATTTTTAGACAATCGTCAAAATGACTTAAAGGATAATATGAATATAAAATGTCCAAAAGGACTTTTTGTGCAGCAGTTGAAATTAATGAATGTATCCATCCTTTTCCACTCTCAGAGTTCTTTAGATAAACTCACTCTTGATATTGTTCAATTACGATGATTAGTTTAATAATATCTGTCAAAATATCCAGGATAGTTTTTATGTACAGACTGATATTCTGAGGGCCTGGAATGTCATTATCATAAAGGAATTTTTAACTATGATCAATAATTGGAGGAATGATCCAAGAAAGCAGCCAAATAGTTTGTACTCTTCGGTTTAACAGTTCTTGTCTTTTAATTCCCCTTTGAGTTCAGATTTTAATAGTAGTGCGTGGAATCTACTATTAGCAATTGCAAAAGTGATTAGCTTATGAAATGATTTTTGCATATGAACTTTCCGATTATTTTTAATCATTAGCTGTATGATGAAATTAAGATAAGAAGGGAGAAATTGCAATATTAGAAGAAAATAGAATAGAAATATTAGAGAAAATATTCAATGATTCTTTTAAATGCTTTTACCTAAAACTTGTGGTTTTATTAAAACATTCATAAAATTTGCGATAGTAAAGTAAACTTTTTAAAGCAAGATTTGTAATTTTAATCTTCCATAATTTGAATTTTTTACAGATTGGGCAATTTTTAGCAATGCCTTTAATTTATAAAATAATTTCCTCTTATACATTCACGTATATGAAAGGTTCAGATGTATAAACTAACAAGTATAATTATCTCTTGTGTGTGTCAGAAAAATGTATAATTAAATTTTTCATATTTTTTTATACTTATCAGACAAATGTATTTAAGCATACTGGAAAGTATTGCCAGTTAACATGCAAATCACAAATTTTCTTAGAACTTATATTCTGAAAACTTTCAGATCCCAGTGGCTCTCCAATATACCATGACATAGTAGATGATGATTTTGATCCCAATCAGCCATCTACATCATCAGGTAAATTCCAGTTTTTTATTTTGGTGTTTTGCATATCATAAAAAAGGAAGAAATATAATATTGCTTTAGCCTTACTGTATAAAATTTTGCATTTTTAATAAGTAGCAATTTCATGTTGTGTATTCAGTTCATCACAAATTCATGTATGTATGCTAGCCCAGGGTGTATAGGCACTTGTTTATTTGATTAATTCACATTAAAAAACTAAGATTGTATGTAGTAAACACATGAAAAATACTTGAAAAGTTCTGCGAATTAATAAAGTTTAATATCAGCTAAAAATATTAACTTTGTGCCTATTTAATTATACTTGACGCCCACGACCAGACAAACACATTCCACGCGTTTTTTTAGCTAACAACTTGTGTATTTATACTAGTAATACGACTTCAAAACGCCTTCTAACACTGTTTTTTTTTCCTTTTTTTTCATTATACTCTTCAGTATACAAACTACAAACTTGGTGAACTTGTGATACATTTTACATTGCTAATAGTTTTCTAAAAATGGCAATTTTAAAACGAATGAATAATTTATGCTAGGTCTTAAATTAGTATCTAGAAATTAGTACCTTTCCTTTTTTTCCCGTGTTTCTTTCTCATTTGTTGGCACTGATAAAATCTTCCGAATTGCTTATTTTACCATTACGTTCCTTATGTTTCATCTAGAGCTCGTATTCACTATATTTTGGCACTTCACTCCATTCATTGGTCACGTGAGTTGTAAATAAAAATTGATATCCTAGGATTTTCCTGCACTCCCATTGATTCAATCTTTGTACACAATTCATTTAAACGAGTCTGTTTTCAGGCAAACGGTTGGTGCATATTAGAGGGATGATTTCTTACCTGTAAGCTGCATAGCTGCATGGTTAGTCCTGCATTTTGAGTTGTGCTGGTTTGTGTCTAGATCCTCTTTCTAATGAGTATTTCTATATTCTGTTTGTATTATTAAGGTGAATATTAATTTTTTTTTTTAAGCGAAGTGATAATTGTCTTCCTTTATTGATGCGACTAGCACATATTTGCTCATGGGTCCAAAAAAAAAAAGTACCAGCCGCGATGACGGTCTTTACTTATTTGTTCTGCTAGAAAAATTAATGACAAATCTTAAGTTTCCTAAGAATTCATATTCCACGAAATAATAAAAACATGCTAAGATAAATGTCAGCTCTGAACATAGAAATATTCAAGCTTCAGGAAAGGATCCTTGAAGTATAAAATTTTTTATCTAAGTATCAATTGGTTCAAACTTTCATACAACAGTCTGTTGTCTACATAGTTTTGAAGGAATACCTATAGTATAACCATTTCACAAACTACTAAGTTAAAGCGGAATGATTTCAGATGTAGAATTTTATTTTTGTCTTAAGAAATTCTGGTATTTAAAGACCAAAATGTTTATTCTATGCATTATATCACCACAAAGATGCATGCATTATATCACCATAAATCTTGAAAGATGTATTAAGAAACCCAGTAACTAAAAGTCTTCAAAAGTGTAAAAATCATCGTTGGTAAGCCGTTTGGAAACACCATCCGAATTGGTAAAGAAATTATTACCAAACACTTTATATTTGCCTATGTTTTAATAGTTCAAGGATATGTATAAATCAAATTGAATAGCAAAACATTTTATGAAATACAAAAAATGAATAAAGAAAGCGCGAGAATAACAACTTATTTCCGATTTTGTAACTTTTAAGTGTAAATTTGTTTACTTCACTTTTAATTAAAGAACTTACAATTAAGTACAAATATTTAAATAGTTTGCGAATTAGTCCATCCAAACATTTGAATGTCATATTCCCTACTCACTGAGAGCATGTTATTTTAATTGACATATTACCTTATATTTCAAGATCTATTCTTTGCATCATCTATGTCTATTCCGCAGGTTAAAAGTTGCAAGCACTCCATTTAATTCTTTACATCTGAAAACAACCATTTTGGATCAGCTGTTAAAAGAAACAAATGTATTGAATTTTCTAATGCCCACGGTAGATTTATTGCGGATTAGTGACACAAAAATAATTCGTTTTCGTTCATTAAAAGCAGTTGCATTCTTTTTGGCTGAAAAATGGATCTCCATCTTTATTGCAATATCAGCCTTTGTGATGTTTATGTTTTGTTAATGAAATTAAGCATATTGGGATAATTTTAAATATAAAATTGATTTTCCTTCCTTTGTGTTAAGTTGGAGTAAGTTGAAAAAAACTAAATATGCTAATGTTTCTGAAGTACTTTGTGTAATGATAAACCAAATTTCAGGTTTTATTAGTCAATTACGTTGTTCTGTATTGATAATAGTGGCTTATCACTTTGCTGTAGGTTTGACTGTTTTCCTTAAGGTATTTCTTAAATGTATTTTGTCGTTTCATAGCTCATTTATTAATAGCCTCTGTGTGCACAAGGGTTAGGAAATCATTTTCTGTTAGATCCCAAATCATCTAGGCCTTGATGGCAATGAAAAGACAGATGAAGCTGCATCATCTTTACTTCATTCATATGTCCCACTTTTCGATATGAAAAGGGTTGTAAAAAAAAGTTGTAAATTCTCACTGGCAGGAGTTATTGTGTATGCAGGTCTGTAAGAAATTGCGTGCCATCTTTCCATACCTTTTTTCATTATCAGTTTTACCGAAGAATAGATGTTAAATTAACTCGTATCGGACACACACGTTTCGGGTACAGACATCTGTTTTTAAGTGAAATAAATCCACATTGTTTGAAACATGTTGTGAACCATATACTGATTTTGATATTTTAATTTCATGTCTTGCTTTTAACATTTTCAGTTTTAATTCTTTGAAACAGATATTTTAACTATGTATGATTTAGTGGGGGAGCCAACCCACAGAAACCTTTTTGCTTTTTTAAAGGCAATTGGTTTTATTAATTTTATTTAATATTTGTATTTTGTGAGCTTTGGTTTTTCTTTATTGTTATCACTTTGATTTTAACCGACTCAGCGTCCGCGACGTATCTGTTACGTCGCAATAAACTGGTTGAAAAGCGGCTCATGACGGCTGGGATACGTCGAAATATTCCTGCTCGAAAGCGGCCTGCGACGGCAGAGATACGTCGCAGAGTTCTCACGGAAAGCGGCCGCGACGTATATTTTCACATGGTAGAAACCACTTATTTTTGCTTTCCCCCTAATCGGTGGTTTGATTGATCGGTCTTAATCACTCTAACCCCACTCCTTGGAGACTTTTCTTTGAAAACTAAAACTCAGCCTGAGTTTTACGCCAAATATCTAAAATACTGATTATTTTTTCGCCAAGATTCAACTTTAAAATTTTATAATCTATAAATTTGTTTCTTTAGAAATAAAATGCGAGTTTATACATTATTATTTTTAATTTTAGTTCCTAAACTAATTGAAATAGGCGATTTTATTACACAAAAATTTTAAATCCATATGTACTTTTAAATTACTAACAA
>JAPDSC010008412.1:0-33813 GCA_026290005.1 Latrodectus geometricus | reverse complement strand
ATATATATATATATATATATATATATATATATATATATATATATATGCACTCATACATAATATATATAATATTTTCTTAATTTTTATGAAAAATAGAACAGTTCCTATTCCTCTTTTTTTCGTTGCCCTGTATTTACAATTACTACTATAAAACTTAATTGTAACAGCATAGTGCATAAAAAATAAAATGCTCGTAATTGTGATAAAATAAACATTTATTTTATCTACATTTCTTAAAATTTAATGGTAATTAAAAAGTTATCTTCCAACTCCTCCAAAACATGTTATGTCTTAAAAAAATTCTGAGAATTTCCTTAATTTATTCTTAAAGAAAAACAATCTCAAACGATTCATTAATTGTTTTAAATATCCTGAAAAATTATCAAACGAAATGTTCTTTTTTTTTTTTAAGGCTGGAGAATAATGAAAAGAAAAAAAAAAAGAATCATTCCAAGAAAATTGATCACTAAAAGAAAACAAAAACAAACAAAAGTGATATTAGTGTCTTTCTCCTCTTTTCCTTTCTTTTTTTTTTACAATAACTAATATTTTTTTACTGTCAAAGAGACGTAAAAAGAAAAACATCCACGCATAAAATGTTAAGGAACAATTAAGCCTCTGCCAAAAATTGTTAAAAGAAGTTAGAAATAACGAAGGAAAACCAACAGAGAAAACAAAACTACAAATGTTAAAATAAATGAGACAAATAACAGAAAAGAAAGTGGGGGGAGGGGCAGTCAGGAAGGAGGGGCAAAGAGCTCTATACTTCTAATTTTTAGCTAGCGTCACAACTTACTTCGATTTCTCTTCGTCCATTAAAAAAAATGAGTGAACTACATAAAAGTCACAGCATCCAAGGAGAACAACAAAGCTAATCTACTATAACTCGAACCCTGCTACGGAAGATATCTTTGGCAGCAAAGTAGCATAAGTCACATCAGTGACATTCATTATTTGGCGAAAATGGCAACAGTGGCAGCATAGTACGATAATGAGTTTTAAATATGGTGGAGAAGACACTGCTTGAAGGGATGAGGCATTGATAAGTGAGAACGATGATATATACATGCAAATTTTTAACAAAAACTGATTAATTAATCACGTGATCAGTGCATTCTTATAGATATTTGTTGGTAATATCTACTTCATGATCTAATAGCTAAAAACAGATAATTCGATAAACAAATAAATTATTGATATTTTGTATTGAATTTCATTTAATCATATTAGCCAAATTAATGTATTGGCTAGTAATGATAATATCCAATACTATGCAAATTTTTGATAATAATGAATGATGAATTCATTACCTGATTTCAGTACATCTTTTCTAGTATTTGTTGATTTTAAATATGTATTAACAAAGAATTGAAAATTCGATAAGAAAACACAGATTATTGATTTATTGGATTGCATTTAATTATTTATACATATTAGTAAGTATTGGTTATGCATTGATAAATTATGATAACAACAAAAACCATGATGCTTTTCATAGCAGAAATAAATGAATTTATCATATAATTGATAAATATGAATTTATCATATTAATTTATTTTAGGAATGATTCCAATCTTAATACTGTGGAAATATTGGGGAAAACACTAACGTCAAAAAATTCTCTTGAAAATTATATTTATCATATTTAAGTTTAAAGCACTAAATGATTTTATAGACGAGAAAAAACAAAAATTAATTTAAATGTTAATTTCTAAAACTTCTTATGGAAACAAACTAATATGGATTCTTTAAGTTAAAATTCAATTTAGTTGTTACTTGTTTTTTGTAAATTAATATATAAGTAAGAAACAAAAAATATTAATGAAACAGCAGTCTCTGTAATTAAAAATTTAAATAAAAAAATGAAGAAAATAATTTTTCAAATTTTTGTCAAGTCGCTTTGAATTTAAGACTCTTTTCTATAATTTTTAAAACTTGCAATTTTGACATTATTAAAATTGTTTGAATCTATATAGAATAGTATTATAGCATAGAAAATATGTCTCTACAAAACTAAGGATTTGTAGCTTTATTTAAGCGAGTATTACAAACTTTTTAATTAATATTTTAAGTTAACAATTTATAAAATTTTAACAAGTGGTAAACTCAAATGAGTTAGAAACTTCAGCTGTCACTTTACTCTTCACGCCACGTCACCGGCCACAATGTTCACCAGACCTCATCTTTTGCACGACAGTGTTCTATGAGGTTACCACAGTGCCACCATGACAGCATAAGCAATCTGATGGAACTGAGAAGAACAATCCTCCAACATATCTGTAACATCATTTTTTATATTAAAAACTTCTACTGATAATATGTTAATACGATTTATCTCGTTATTTAAAAGTGGACTTCATTTTTAACTTATTTTGTAAGACATTTTAAAAATGGTTAAAATATTTTATACTCGTGTCTTTATGTTTTTAATTTGTTAACAATATCTTATACAGAGCTATTTCTCACACTGATGAGGAACTTTTAGCTGTTTCGTTGAGAATAAAATCTTATTTCTTGTAAATTGTTAACTTGTGAAGAAATGCTTGTCACTCTTACTGTATTATATTTATTAATTGCCTAGAATTTGCAGTACAGAGCTTTGTAGCCTTCTATTCGGTGATGATCTATAATATACCCCATTTGGACTATGGTTTCTTCAACAAACTTACATGTTGTTCCTCATTTCTGTTTCTTTCGGAGAAACAACTTTTTTAAGTGAAAAGGTGTTTGATGTATATAAACCACATGTTTAGATTTCAAACAGTCCAACCAAACAACAACAACAACAACATGGTGAGTAATAACGATTCTATACTAAATGTTTGAATGGCATAGAATGTATCTAGTGTTGTATTTGGAACAGCCGAAGATAACTTTTACCATGTTGACTAGATGATGATAAATATCTTGTTGAACCGTTCAAATGAGTTTTTTTAATTGTTTAACATCATCCCACACATGCTCAGAGTGAATGTGATTTCATCTTGATAAGATTATTTCATCATCATACAACCATGACTCATTTGCACCTCACATTTCGAAATTACTACCAAAAAGTGGATGTTTGACTTATCACATGGTTCAATATCTCCTATCAAGATGTTCTAAAGACCATTGCTTGAGGCTCGCCTGTGAATTTTAAACTGAGCCTGAGGTACAAAATAGTCCATCACTCAAGCTAAAATTCTATTAAAAAACTACCTGTCTTTAGAAAACATTCACTAATTCCTGTCACAGTTAATGAATCAAGTTCGAATATTTTGTCTGAAGATAAGTAATTTTATATTTATTGTTGTATAATTAAGTATTTGTTATCCTTCCTGTGTCACATTTACATTTATCATAGGAAAAGAGCATTGTGTTCCTATATACTTCCTCATTTGATTTTAGTCTTAATTATGCACACTACTCTTTATATATATATATATATATATATATATATATATATATATACATTCCCACCAAGTAATATAATAGTTTGGAAAGAGCTTTTCATAAAGAAATGGAACAAGTGCCGAAATTTTACTTAATTGTTATTTAACATTATATCGTACTCATAGTATATTTTACTGTGTCTATGAAGCCTAAGTCTACTATATACTTTGCTAACAAAAAAAAATTATCAATGCTCAGGCATTAATAAATTAATATTTGGCGCAAGGAGAAGTTATTCGAAGATATCTTAATCTTAGAATTTACAGACTCATGGTAAGAAACCTGTCACTCTTTTGTCTAGTAGTTAATAGGTTCAATACCTAAATATGTCGAACACTGTCTTGCTGAGAAGTCTTATGCAAATTAAATAGTTGTTAGGTTCAATGTTCTTCATTGGCATTGAATGAAGGTCTAGAGAAGAGAAAACAAGTTTAAGGATCGATCGCTTCATTTCATAGTTATTTAAAATATAGAAACAGTTGTGATTAAAGGCTTTAATTAGAAGAAATAAGCAGTTGAGAACATAATGTAACACAATGAGGTTTCACCTATAATTATAAGTTAATGATATAATTTATATTATATATTTTTTACTATCATTCCGAGCTATATAATCCTCAAATTATTTTCTTTTAGATTCCACTGTAGATCGTTGATTTTACACATTCTACAGCTTAAATGTAATTTTATGTAAATACCGGTGATACTTTTTGTGATTTTATATTTTGTTGGAATGTAATTTGGCTAATTGTAAGTAATAAAACAAACAAAGCAGAAATGGTTTGGTATTACATGGGAAATACTCCAAATGCTTAAAGTTTTTGTATATATATATAGCTACCTTTATACATGCAACACTTTTTACCTTTTTACTTTAGAGGATTTTTTATAGGTAGTGGACTATATTAAAAAATTAAAAGAGTATTAACGTACTCCGTCTGATCTGAAAGCAAAAACACTACACTTATCTTTGAAACTCATCATGACTTAGTGGGGGAATCACATTTTTCGAAAGGCAAGATCGTAAATTTGATCCTAACTATTCTTGAGAAATTGGAAACGGACGTTGCATTTTTGTTTTCTGCTTGCCCACGTATTGGTGGGTATTTGGGAGATCTTTTTAAGTTTTGCCTCTTGCGATTACTTGAATGTGGTCCACTATTTATGTAAAGCCCTACCAGAAGGACACCCACACTAGATATTTGCATGCCTTTCAAAACCCGTCAGTTGTTAGATTACTCTTAGTGGTATCTCTGTTTGATTCTTCAACAGTTGCTAGGATCAAACCAGAGCATGTCCGAACATGTTGATCTTTAACAAGGCTCCGTAATGGTACATAAAAAGGAACATTTGTTACAAGACTTGCGTGGCTTTAATGTATATTGATTCCTGTGTTGATTCGCTTTTTAAATTTATTCCTCTATTTGCAGTAGTATTGTTAAAATAGATACACACATCATTAAATAAAGACATAGTTTTCAAATTTTAAAATTACATCATCTGCTTCTGTTCAACATAAATACGATAATCTAAAATTTAAATCACTTCTCTAGAACCAATTTTTTGGTATTAAAATTTTAAGCTAATGGCTGTTATTTTTATTTAAATTTTATCACTTTTTTTTAAAACAATATTTTGGTACATAATTTAGTGATACATATAATCCTCCTGTTAGCATTTGCTAGGTTTTTTGATGACGTTATGCTTCGTAGAACAAAACTTAAATAAAAAAAAGCAGCATTATTTATAATGGAAATCAGTTAATTAAAATTATTCTTTAGTCTTAGTTAGCTTGATTATTTCCTTATTAATTTCCATTTCAGTTATCTTACTTTGCATCTTATTAAAAATAATATTTAAATAATTTATTCAATTTTGATATTTCTGCAAAACTTTACATCCTTGGAAAACTCAAGTTTTCCTTCAAATATCGAGTTTTTATTCCAAAGTCACACTCATCGATGAAGAACGGTGCTCAGTTCATTTGTGAATCATACACCACTGTCGCTGCGGAGCTGGGGCTTTCATATCCTTGGGGTAAAACAGAGTGGGGCGTCGTGCGGGGTGGGTGAAGTTTGAGAGATAACTTTGAAAGTTTATCCCCAAACACGGACAGGGCTTTTCGGTTATTAGCCATATTAGAGAGAAATATAGAGACAGATCGAGGTCCAACTGAAACTCTTCTTAATTGCGCTCATCAAATGTTGGCTCCATCCTCCAGAGTTGGGAAGAGACACGGTTTTTTATTAGCCAGAGACTTGGCGAGGCACGAACCGACTTTGGCGAATGGTGTTGGCGATCATAAGTTGATGAATGACTCATAAAATCATCAGGTGGCGACAAATGAATATTATTTACCAGAATCAAAATTAATTAAATTAAAATGACTCACAGTTAACTTTATTTTCCTTTTGAAAGTATTTTTACTTTCTACATAAATGAAAATCAGAGTTTTCTTATATCTGTTCAATTTATAAGACTAAAATTAAAGATTTCCTTTATTAATAATTTTTTAATTTAATCATACCTCTCTCGAGTTATCAGTTGATTTCAAATTTTAAAATCATAATTTTTCTTATGAAATTTAATTTTTAAATAATTTGAGAAAAATTAATTGAAATTCCCATTGATCAGTAATTTCGTTTTTTAATCAATATTTTTAAAAATTACATTCTTCAAACTATTTTCAGTTTATATTTATTGCGATAAATTTGAATATAAAATTTTGAAGTAAAACATTTTTCATTTTAGAAGAAAAAACTTAAATAATGGCATTGTTTCAAAATATTTTTGGTGATTTAAATTAACGATATTTTTTTATTTCATCGTTGTTGTAAATTTAATACCTAATCCAGTATATAAACTTTAATTTCTTATTTATATTAAATTTAAGAATAACTAATCATATTAATTTTAAAAATTGAAGAAAGAATGTAAGTGTATAATAATAAAATTTTAAATCGAACTGCTTTACAGAATTATTTAACAACAAAAAAGTAAGAGTTATTTCCAATATATATATCGATGTAATAAAATGTAGTTTTTCTTTCTTAATCCTAATTACTTTCCTCATCGATTCTGCAGACGGATTTTAGACTCCATGGAACATTTTTTTGTGCATTGGTCTACTCAGCACGATGATCGCAGTAGGATAAGTATCCAGCTCAATGTCTTCCAAACTCGAAAATTATGTCATCATTCATCATTTACAGAGGTCATGAAATTAAGGTAAGAAAGTGTTATGATTAATATAGTCAAAAGTAAAATACAATGAAAATATCGATCATCTATATGTGGAGTGACCATTTATTAGATAAATCTTTTTTTAAAAAAATCTCATGAAACTTTTTAAAAAATGACTTCAAACTGTCCAAAAATATTTCCATACCCAGCAATGAAATATAAACTATTTTAGAAGTCAAGTTGTCTTCTAAAAAGGAAGTGAAATATTAATAAAATTTATCCAAAATTTATTATTATTATGTACTTTTCAAAATTTATTCTTTTATAGCATATTAAAAACAATTTAGTTAACAAATAATTTTTCTGAATTAAAGATTTTTGTTGTAACCCCCTACGTTTACTTTTTTACACGAGGATAAACTCGATTGGATTATGTATTCTATGGTTGACTGCAAATTAATACAATGGTATTCCTTAGATGGAGACGAACTCACAAATTGTTGAATTAAAGACCAAAGCGATAGGTGGTTTGCTAGCATATCGAATCATGATTTTGGCTTTCTGTATGCACCCAAACTTTAACTAGTACACATATGTCATGACGCAAATCACTTTTATATCGCTTATTTAAACAAAGTGTGCAGCTTAAGAAAATTATTTTTAAGTTATATTGTGAGAAAAATTAGTTGATAATTTTTTCTTTTTGTCGAGTGCCAGCCAGACTGACAGTATGGGTGCGCTGCTCCACTTTTTTTTCAACTAAACCGCAATTGGGTGTGGAGTCCGACTTTGTCAGTACACACATGCCTTAGGTACCCGTTTATAGGATAGGTAACCATTCATACTCCATTTATGCAATGAAAGGACAAGAAACACAAAGAGAGAAAGTACATCCATACCCGAGCCGGGATTCGAACCCAGGTCCTCCCCATCCGAAGACAGTTACGCTAACCACTAGACAGTTTGGGCAGCAGTTGATAATTAAAAATACCTTTTAAAGAAAAGAAGAATGGTCGATTACATGAAAGAAAAATTGTTTCTTCATTATAGAAAAATCATTATTAATATTTTAAATTTTTTCTTTTGATATTTAATTTTCATCAGTATTCAGAAATCTTTAATCAGTTTTATTAAGTTATTTTAACCTTCAAGATGCCTCATAATATCCAGAAAGACACTTTCTTCCTTCGTTTTAAAAGTGGAGTGAGGGGAAATATTAGTGCCTTGTTGTAGCGACCGGACAGGCAAGCGATAAGATTCCGGAATTTATCTGGCGAAGGGGGTAGGCACCTGACGGAAAGCGTAACATTATTTAGGCTGGTAGTCCGGGATACGCAATTAGTAGGGAATAGAGAAAAGTTCCTACTCCCTGGAAACTCCGGAGAAGGAAAGGAAAGCAACGATACACTTCCTTCCATATGCTATGATGAATGCCTTAATAATAATGCTCAAACTACAATTAAAGTCTTTACATAGACCATCAAAACTTGGATAGATTAATTACAAATGACGCTTGCTTTTAAAGCTTAAAAAATTTACTTTAATGATTTTTAAATATATTATTTTACAAGTAAAAAAATGTTGAATCTAGTTACTTGCAGAATTGCTATCATAATTAATAATGCCAAAAACGAGATTTTCGCTATTTTTTCAAAATTTATTTTAATTTTAAGTTAACATATTTATTATTTAAACCAATATTTATATAGTATAACAAATGTAATTAATACTTTATAAGTATTAGTTTAATTAATATTAAATAATTTACTTAAAGTGACAAATTATAAGTGTATTGAATCTTTTATTTATAATAAAATTTTTAATGTTGCTTAAATATTCGTAAGAGTGCAGCTGGGTTCTCAGAAAAGGAAGCAGTGGGTTCAATACTTTGATCAGAAGAAGATCCTCTATCTAAGAGTGGTTATGTGTTTCTTTCAAATGAATCAAATGTTTATCTGATGGAGCGTGTGGCAGGATACGGAGAGGAGAGTACCAGCTGTAGTGTTCACCTCGTCATTTCATTATTCAGGATTACAAGCTTGTAAAACATGGCACTGAAAGGAAAATACCAGCTGTAGTGTCAACCTCGTCATTTCATCGTAGATTATTCAGGATTACTAGCTTGTAACATGATACTGAAAGGAGAATACCAGCTGTAGTGTTAACCTCGTCATTTAATTATAGTGTATTCAGAATTACAAGTCGTTTTTGTTCAGAAGCTTACACATCTGCAAAAATAGATATCTAAAAAAATATCAATATAACTTATCTAAGTGAGAATCAATCTAATCTAATTAAATGATTTACAGCTTTACAAAATATATTATTGCAGCATAGTAACAGAGAAATTTTTTCTTGAATTTGACAAATTTTTACAAGGAATCTACACTATCAACTTGGAATAATTTCAAAAAATCTATCCATAAATCATAAGAATTTAATTTTCGTTTTTCTCAGCAACTTTGTTTAGTGTTCCAAATCTTGTGGTAAAGCACAAATGATACCCACACATTGTGCCAAACTTCTTTAGAGATCAGTAACTAAACGGAAAAAGTCAACACTAGTGTGAATAATAATATGCACAGATAAAATTTCTATTACCTTACTGGAAGCCAAGAAGTTTCCGTATAATTACATCCACTAAATTAAAGAGAAACTTAGAGAAGCGTATAATTAACTAGAATTAAGGATTTATTAAGAGTTGAGAGTGAAAATTTATCAGATGGCATAGAGAATATATAATTAAAAGAATAATAAATAGCATTCGTAAATTCTTTATTAAATCATTAGTATGGAAAAAATAGGGTTTCTTAAGCATTTTTAATATATTAATCTCATTAAGGCAAAAAAAAAAGTTTTAAATTATTTTAATCGTTAGGAAAGACTTAAGACAAGTGAAAAGTGGTAAATCTTTTAGATTATCCACAGATTATTTGTCTTAGTAAAGAATTTTTTCTAAGTATTAAACCATATTCACTTATTTTAGAAGAAGATAAACCATGCATAAATTTCGAAATTAGTGTAGGTTGAAGCAGGTCATCCATTTTCCGTTGCTCAGTAGTGGCTGGGACTAAACACGAAACTTTTCATTAAGAAAAATCGTATCGTAATTTTAAAATCAACTTTAGTGATGTGTTTAGAGGAGGTTATCTAAAAGTTGAAAGCTTCTACAATGTCCTTCATTTTTAAGCATACACCACAATCCTGAATTTCTATGAAAATTGTGTTGTGTTTATAGGTTTCGAAAAAGTAAACACGGAATATTCCCAAGCACTCACTTCGATAGATGTATTCAGAAAATAGATATACAATACTATCTTTTTCAGTTTTCTTGTCAATAAACAAGTTACACAACGAACTTTAGAAACCGAATAGATTTGTTGTTGGACCAGCATGCATCCCTGTTTCCCTGAGGTAGACTCTACCAGTTAGATGGAATCAGCCAGTTTGGGGTCTTCGCAGTTTAGAAGCTGTGACCAAGAAGAAGACCTGCCACTCTCAGAGGTATCACTTCACTTAGAGGACATTGCGACCAAGCCATATTCAACATGCCCAGATCTTCGGTTAAGCCGAGATTCGAGCCCTACTACCTTCCTTTAAAGAGAAGGACAAACTAACTAATCAGATCACCGTGGCCCCAACCAAATGGATGTAAACGTATAGATCTAGATTCTAATATATAAAACTGAAAAGCGTTGTTTCTCTTTTAAGTTGGTGTGAACATTACAATACTCACTAAATTTTAAGCATCAGGAACAGCAAGTTTTAAATTTTAAACAAAATTCGTTTACAAAATGTGAGGAACATTCTGTATCAGCTAAGAGGAAAAATAAAAAAATATATTGTTGTATTCATTAGTATGAATAAAAAAAAATGAATGTATATTTATAAATATCAGTACTCTAATTCATTAAGTTTAAAGTTTTAATATTACCAGAGAAGTAAAATAAATCGTATATAGAGATTATTTAATAAAAGTTTTCTTTGAAATAGTTAAAAGTTAAAAATTATTGCTCTTCCATAAAATGATCATTTTCTGTAATTTTTTTACATACTTTTATATACAATCAAACATTGGGGTATATTTTACGTGTCTAATAATGGAAAATACAGTTTAAAGTAACAAAACTAATAATGAAATCTTTATTGTGATTGTATTTTTAGGGACTCAAACCTTTTTAGAACACATCATACGTATTTCTAAAGTAGCATGGATTAAAAAAACTTAAATTATAGAAGGAATTATGAATACTAAACTACAAAACATTCTGCTGTAGACGAATAGACAACACACGAATAGAGCAACAAAAACGTGATTGTGAAATGGAAATATGAAGTAACTTTTTGATTATGAAGAATAATATTCGAGCGACGTATGCAGTTTAAAGTGGATTCCGAACACGGTAAACATGTAAGATCAAAATGGAAATAGAATACTTGATCTTTTGAAATGCAAAGTCGGATAAAAAGTGCGCACAATTGTTTGATAGAAAATACTTAGAAAATTCTTTCGATGAAATTTCAAAGGTGCAGTCATTTCAAAAATACGTTATCGGTACTTTGAGATATATGTCATAATTTTAATTAATAATGATTGACTATTTTAAAGAATAGATAAAAGGTGTATACAATTTTCATGTCTATTCAGTGATATTTAAGTAAAGCTCTAAAAATAGATATTTCTCATTAAAGCTTTCAAACTGAAAATCAAATGTTACATAGTGTGCAATAAATTTCTTCATAGCGTACAAGTTCATATGCGATAAATGAAAGGTATAGTTTAATACGATTTTAGAAAATAAAATTTAAAAAATTTCAAATTTTTTCGTTAGAAACTTTTTTTTATAAGCGAAGCAAAATTCTATCGAAAACTCCATAAATATGCACCCAGGCAAATATTAAAAGCATATAATATCATTAGATTAAATTCCAAGCTATCTACTTTAGTTAAATACCCTCTGTTGGTGAAAGTTTGAAGTACAATTTCGCATTTATCTACAAATAAGAGAGAATCAATTCAATTTAATTTTTAAAGAAGAAAAGTCTATTCTCTTTAAAAATACACGTAGAGTATTTCTTTCTCAAAACATTAAATTTAATAATCTTTTAATTATTTATTATTTTTAAACTGTAGCACATACCTGATTGAGAAATATATTTTTTCACTTACACAACAAGACATTTAAAATTTTTACTTTTTAAAATCTTTTTCTTTTATTGAAATCAAATTATCAATTAATTTAGGAGACGAATCTAAGCAGTAATAAATAAATCCATCCTCTGGAAGAAATATTTCATTTTTAATTCTGTCTTACTTTATTTTAAAGTATTGAAATTAGCATTTTCAGAATTTGATATCAGAACTTCATTTGTACATGTATATATGCAAAAGAAAAATATTTTTTATTAGATGCTTTTTCTTCATCTGTCCTTCCTTCTGTCGTCACAGCTTGGTTTCCGGATCAGTGGAACCACAGACCCAAACCCACATGGAACCTTTGGTAAGAAATAATAAAACACAAAGAAAAGAGACGAAAACTTTCTCTCTAAAACTCTTTCGAAAGAAGAAAAGAGACTCACACAATATAAAAACTGTTTCAAACTTTCATTCTCCCTTTCAATTCTACACACACACACACACACACAAAAAGAAGCCACTTCTTGTGCGCTGCCTTTTCACACGTTTTTACCCCCTCCCCCATTTCTCTGGCTCCCCCCTTCTTTAGTCTGCAGTAAAGAATGAAAGAGAGTTAAAGCATAAAAGTTGAGGGTAAAGATATTTTACAACAAGAGAGAGAGAGAGAAAACCTTCTCGTCGTCTGAAAACTCTCTCCAACCGAAAATCATCCCGGCGTGCATAACTCGCCTGTCCAGCCAACAGTGAACAGATAATTTCGCTCCGGAGCCAGAGCGGGTGAGTAAGGAGGCTGGGTCCTGCCTCGACTCCGGCAGCTATGCTCACCAAAGCGTTAAGCCCTGCTGTCGGAAGGGACCCGGGCACCACTTGGGGCGTTAAAAGGGCGGAGGCCGGGGCTTATCCTGCTGTAAAAATTTTAATAATTCCAGCGCGCTCTGAGGTGCCAGCTGGCGAAAACCAGGGCAAGCAAGAGGAGGGGAGGGTGAGTAAGGGGGAACTGCTCTATGAAAAGAAGTATTAAAACAAGTTGGAGGGAGGTTTCTATGAAAGAGGATAGTGCTGGTACGCCTGGTATGCCACTTTTGGTCAATTTTGCTTCGGAAAATTCAAAAAAAATTTTATTATTTTTACGTCATCTTTAGACTGAAAAAGTTTTTATCATTGTTACTTACATATAAGCACATAAGAATAATATTTAAAAGTTGGTTCTCTAGCAGAAAATATTCCACGAAACTGTAAATATCATTTTAAGTAATAAAACGCAGAGGGAGATCAAAGTTCCTTTGATCATTGCTTTTTGTACAACAAGAAATAAATAATTGCAAATACAATAAATCTAGATTATCTATAATCATTTTATTTTATATTAATGTGGACTTATTCCCATACAAAATTAGTTCTCCGTTTGACACCGCTTTTTTGAATATCTTAATAGATGTGAAAATTGTTGCAAGGCCTTTATCACTATCTAACACAGATTACCTTCGTGAAAATTTTCCATTATGTTCCATTAGTATGTTCCATTAGAATGTTCAATTAGTATGTCTTATTAATAAATTACAAGGGAGGAAACCAGGAAAATTAACTTTCACCCCGACACACAATTGTGCATGCACAAAACAAAAACCCATCATTTCTTCAATGCTATTAAACAAAAACCTACGGTCACAAGTCTGAAACTTCAACTCCAAAGAAATAGTTCTACAGCTTGACCTAGAACTATCCTAGTTATACTGCTTTAAGAAAAACCACATCACTGGTTTTATTCCCAAAATTTTGGAAAGTGGCATTCCTATCAGTGATAGGTTTATATACTTTGAAGCTCCTATCTATAATGTAATCGCAGTTATTGAGTCATTCAATTGATGTTTCAAATATTAAGTCTTCTGATTGTGATGTTCTTTTCCCTAGCCACTATCCAATTCTCTACAATATCGATCAATCTGTCAATGTGATTAGCTTTCTGTTGATTCATGAATTTCCAAGGGGATATTGTCCTTTCGATTGTGATACTATGTGTAGTGAACATTCTAACACAGCCGAAGAACATTGTAAAACACTTTAACATTTACCGTGTAAACCACTTTTTAGGAGGTCTTTTCAGAGACAATGAGCCATATTCATGAATCTTCAGAAAAAATCGTGAAAACTTCCTAGTATTCATCTTGTTTGATGTGCATGCAGATTGTAGAAACGCAACATCTGTCTCACGTTGTTCAGTAGTGTCTGAGATTGAACCCAGGAATATGTAGAACTGCTAAAAGATTTTTAGGTGATGGAAGGCTTTTACCTTTAGAAAAAATTTACTTATAACAATAGGAGATATTCCTTTATAGAAAAGAAAGGAAATCGAAAAATGTGTGGTACGCATCCCAATAAATGTGCAGAAAAAACGATGGAAGGATCGATAAAAAAACAGTGAAAGCAATTAACTTAAATGCTCTTTAATTGAAGTATAATGTTGATGGAATACTTTATCTCTAAATTTTACGACTCAATCAAATGGTTTGTTAAGGATACAATGCCTTCACTACGGTGATGTTGATTAATGCTGTTTAAATTAAGAGAGAGAAGAATTATAATACACAGTTCATGAAGAATTTATTAAAAGCATTAAACAATAGAAAATTCTAAAAAAATGTTTGGAAATTTTTTGCTGGTAAAATGTCAATTAACAAATAATTTTTTTGCAGGTTTGAATTGAAAGATAAAAGGTTGTTTTTTAAATTTTGATCTTTTCTTATGGATGGAGTATTCCTTTTTTAATTATAAGGAAACAACAGCAATCGTAAGCAAGAAGCAAACTTTACTTGAGTACAAGTATGCTTATACAGCATGAATAAAAGATCTAACGGAAAGATCAGCAGGCTTTCAGGAAATGAACTCTCCACTCTCTGTTAAATAAACTAAACCTTTAATTTATTTCGGAATCGAATAAATCCCCTTTCGTTACGCTAACTGCCGAAGCGATACCATCTCAGAAAACGTGGAGGTGGAAAAAGGGACTGACTCCCTCCCAGACTAGATGGCCGAAGATAAAAGCCGCAATTACATGGAAATCATCGACCGGCCATCAGGAGTCATTAGAGGTTTCTCTAATTAAAGCGAGGCATCCGGGCTGCTCACAGGAACGAAAGACAATTCACTTGCGGTCCGGCTACCCGAACTCTCAAGGGGACCCAAAGACTGGACCTGATGGCCTGCGGGTCCACCCACGGGAGGGCCGTTCGCTGTCGAATGTGTCGACAGGGCCCATTTTTCTTGTGATCCTCTGGCCCCTATTGGGTTTGATACTTTCTTTTCCTCGGATACTTTCGATGGTTCTTTGTTCCCACGGCGTAACATTTATTTTTTTCTCCCCTTCGACTTGGCGTCGTTTCACTTGGCATCATCGAGGGAAATTTTTTTTCTCAGCTATAAATTTCTGTGACAGAAAATTTCGGTGGTTTATTTTATTATTTCGCCTGTACGAGACTACTGCAACAAAAGTAAATTATATAAATTCAATTTAAAATCACAGTGTTTTTCTATTTTTTCTAGTTTATTTTTAAAAAAAACAATGGAGTTTTTGCTTATAATCTCGATTAGAAAATGTGGTACTTTGATTGTAGTATTACATTTTCAATAGATTGAAACCACTAAACTGAGCCAACTATGAAAGTTTCTTAATGTTGGACAAGTAATGATGTACGTACTTCAGTTGGTAACTCTTCTTCCAAACTTTTAGAATACCAAACGAAAAGACATTCTATTTGTTAATGTTTTACATAACTTTCATTTGTGCTCTAAGCTTGGATTATTTGACTTAATATAACTCATTTGCACTTTAAAAGAGCTCAACAAAATAATTTACCGCCCATCCTGTCTAGTAGTCAACGTGCCTGACAGCGGATAAAGGTGCTGGGTTAGAATCCCGATTCAAGCATGGATGTACTTTCTCTCTCTCCTGCCTTTGTCCTTTCCTTGTAGTTGTTTTGTTAATGACACTTGGCAATGCCAAGCCCGCCCGTCAAAGAGACTAGGCGAATGAAGTCAGAGAGGGAGCGTCTTCCGTTCTTAAGTAGAGCATCCTCATACGAAGGTGGAAGTACGACTTTTGGCTCATAGATGGCAGCACCACCTGAATCTTCCAATTTAGAGATTGAAACCACTGAAGACCCAAAGCTTGGCTCCAACCACCCCCAGAGGTATTAATTTATAATGGAAACGTGGAGGACATTGCGATCCGACGGATTTAACGTGCCCCAGTCGCCATTAGTGAACAAGACGGATCTTCGACTAAGCCGGGATTCGAACTCACCACCGTTGGTAACGAGAACGATGCCCTAACCAACCAGTTCACCGCGGCCACCCTTTCCTTGTATAAATTGGTTATGAATGATTACCTACTCTATAAACGAATAGCTATGGCATGCGTATACTGAGGAAGTTAAGCTTCACACCACATTATGGTTTAGTTGGAAAAGTGGGGTAGCGCACCCTATGCTGCCCAGCTTAGCTGGCACAAAACCACAAAACAGATTCATGTTTTAACTTGTTCTATTAGCTTCAAAAAAGCAGACTGGGAAATATATATTTTAGTTGTTATAGGAAAAAGTATAATATTAATTATATCTCCATATCATTAATATGAGATTCTAGTCAAAATCCAGTGGATGAAGAGCGAAATGCTGCTCTCTATATTACTAGACCAAGTAAAACGCATTTCAAACATTATAGAATCTGCTACTTCTGTACATTTTTGTATTGCATTTACAGTTGCTTGTTTTTGCCAATAAAAACGACAAAACAATAAATTTCTTGGTACATTTAAGCCCTGGTCAAAAGAAGCAAGCTCTTAGATCATCTCAACTCGATGATGTAACGTTCAAATAAACCCTTTAGTCACTAAATATGAAAATAACGCTTTTAGAAGCAAAACTACTTCAAGACTTTTGTCTGTGCATATTGATTCTTAATTAAATGGTTGCCTACTCCATAATCGGGTACCTATGGCATGTGTGTACTGAGGAAATCATACACACATGCCATAGCTACCCATACCAAATTATAGCTCAATTTGAAAAGTGGAGCAGCACATTGGTAACCTGGCTAGCACACAACATAAAAAAAATATTTTTTAAGAGTATATTTCAGAGTTTACAGTATTAATTCATGGTGAATTTATCACTCTCTAAAATGTTTTTTCACCATCTTGGATTCTGATGAACGAGATGTTGCTTTTTCTCATTAATTTGTAAAAAGTTTATCTTCTCTTCTATTTTCCTAAAATTTTAATTAATATAAATATGCTATTCTGCATGCAATCATATCCATGCTCACTCCTATAAATAATCTCCTGATACATGTATACTGTCATAAGGGGGTTCTACTCTTATGACAGAATACTTTTGAATAATGGTTTCCAAAAATGTGACGTGCTATGCATATGGTCTGTTTGCAAATTTGCCTTTCTCTTTATATTTAATATGGTTCAGTTACATTCAAATTTTTTTTTTGTCTAAGCTAATAAAATATAAATTGCACAGAAACTTTCTAGAATAAACTCCCAGTATTTTTTGTCATAAACACTCTCGCTTCATACAATCGGTTGAGTGGATTTCAACCACTCAGGCCAAGTCTCCCTCATGTGGGCGCATCGTCGTTTCCACTGAAAACCGATATCCACCACCATCTGGGTACTGGGGAAGTGGGTGCAACGGTTTTTCCACCCTATGAGGTTTCCAGGGGTCTGTTGTGGGGTCTCCCTTTATTGTCACCCTACACCGTGACTCATTATCCCAACCACCCTTTTCACCCCACTTGTTCTGGACAGCCGCACGCGTCCAGTTATGGAAAAGAATACGTTTTTGTGTGGGGTGCCGGTGACAGATCTGGTGAATGGGTCGGATGGGTGTCATTATAAAAATAATAATATCCTGGACGAGTGTCAGGTAGTTTTGACAGGAGAGTGGCGAAGTGTGTTAAGGGAATTGAAATGAGAAGGCACAATATTACTGGGCAGGGGGGAGGAAGAATCGAAAGAACAATGTGAAGATAATTGAAGGTATTAGAGTTATATTTCTACTGAATAGTAGTTATTAAAAAATCCATATCAGTAGACATGTTATATTTTAGTGCTTAAAAATGTATGAAGCGCGTATAAATTTATTTAATTATTTATTTGTGAAATTGAAACCAGAGTTAGAATGGGTATTATTAAGAAAATAATGTGTTAAGTTGTTGCCAAATTAAAGAAACTTAATTATTTTATATGATTTGGTATTATTTCATTTTATTGAAAATATGTAGTAAAATATCCACAAACCTAACATTAATATTTGCAAATGTAATATAAATTAAACATAATGATTTTTGTGCTAAATGTAACCAACATTTACAAAAATAAATAAATAAATGAAAATTTATCACATTATAATCAATGAAGCCATATGTCCAAGCAAAAAATGCATAGTTAAAATTAGCTAATTTTAATGATGTTTAACTGATACGAGATAAAAAATAAATAGCCACTCTATAATAAACATTAACTGATTATTTTATTTCATTTCAATTAAGTTTCCTACACTTAAATGTTTTCATTTAAATAATCCTAAAAGATAAAGTTATAATACAAAATGTATCATTTAGTGATCATTCAAACAAAAATGCTGACTATATGACACATCTTGTGCTATTTGTTTAAAATTGTGAATTTATTTTTAGAATATACAAATTTGAAAGATTTTAAACTAAATGGTATCAGAAATAATCAAGGCTTTATTACCCTTAAAATATAGTTATTACCCTAAAAATTATTAAAATCAAATTCTGCAGATTCTGCTTAATTATGACCCATGGATCAAATTAATAATATTTTTTTGATAAAAAAATATGATTTATTTTATATAAATCACTCTTTTATGTCATAAAAATAGATCTAGGTTTTAAAATTGTCCACAAGGTGTTCGAATCAAAGCCTTGTAGAATTGAAGTTAAGGGAAGCTAAGCGACAGTTCTTTGTTTAACCTTGAGTCAAAATCCTGTGTCTTTTCGCCAGTAACGGTATGATGAACGACGTATATGGACAACAGAATGCGATGACATTGATTTTATTGTCTGCTACACCAAGATTCAAGCTTAGAAACACTGTGACGTGGTGGTTCGTTTTGCACCACCATCAGCACCATTCATAGTGATAATGGTTCTGAACCCTATATGATGCTGTTGTGGTTGTTGCTTATTCCCCTGGTGTAGGAAAGCCTACACCAGGTCCAGAAGGCCCTGACGCTCCAGATCCTTATAGATTAAATCCTGGTCATCCCATGGATGCCTCCAGGAAGCACCAAGACGAACAAGAAGGTGAGCAGGACTGGCAGGGAGGGAACAATGAGAGAAAATCCTCTCCTCATTCAAGAGCCTCAGACATTTTAAGTGTTCACTCTTAAATCTCGCCAAAGCCGATTGAAGAGGCCGGGGGCCATTGCATGACTGAGATAGACCTGGGACATTTTCAAAATACCAATGGTGTATTGGTGTACGACACCATACAGAGATCAATTTCTGTCTGTTTAAGGAGTGTATTTTTGATGGAGTAAGCTCATTTAAATTGTTTATCGGCAGATTACAACCATTTTTGGCAAGCATGTCTGCTATCTCGTTACCATATACCCCCACGTGCGATGGTATCCACTGAAGGCAAACAGGCTCGCAGAGATACCGCAATATAACTTGGTCTAAGACATAAAATATTTTTGGTCGATTTTTAAAATACTCTATAGCACCCTTGCTTTCACTCAGAATCCAAATACTATTTTTGTCAGTGGACCCGGTAAAATGGCTGTAGTAATACAGATTTCTTTTCTGCATCTCGTTAGCACATTACCAGTACGCTGAACAGCCTACGCTATATATCTGAGATGTTGAAATCCGTAATCAGTCATATCTACAGCGTTTGTCTTCAGCCATATTCCAACATAATAATGCGCAACCACAATTGGAACGCTATATTCAAGATTCTTTAATCTTTTAAAATTTACCTTTTAAAATGAAGAAATTATATTAAATTGCTTTCTTGACCTGCTTGTTCCTCTGATCTATCCCCAATCAAAAATATGTGGTCTATGTTTGCACATTAACTGGTCTGAAATACATCACTTGCTTTTACACCAGATCAACTTTGGCAATATATGGAAGCCGCATGGACTACTATACCCCAAGAGTACACCTAAAATCTCTTTGATTTTATGCTAGCTTATGGCAACAGTTATATAACCAGTAATGGTGACAACAGTAATTAATGATTTCGTCATCATCCACACTACACAAAAGGCTATTGTTTTATTTATTTAATCTTCGTATAACGTGTTATCAGTCAACAAACATTTTTTGTAATACCTCTTAGTGTTGCGTTTTATAGGGTTCCACCAGTATGCATACATATATATGTTTCTAGTTGGTTAATTATGCAAAAAGAAAGTAGAACTCTGTTTTATAAATTCGTTTAAAATAACCAGTAATTTAATCAATTAAAATGTAAATAAATTAAATTTGATTGAAAACATCATTTAGAAAAAGAGAAGAACTAGGCAATACTGTTATCAGAAATCATATTCCAAATAAATTTAAAATACACACAATAATTTTTAGCAAGAATATTATTATTCAAGGTCAAAATATTGTTATGGATAATTATATAATTTATAAATACACACAACAAAATTTCTAATTTAAATATTTTTAATCAGTTTTCATATTTCCTATTTTCCCTTGTATTAAGTTTCCTTTTTTGAAAATATGCTTCAAAAATTATATTTTTTAAAAACCAAATGTAGTTTTTGGTATAAAATATGCATATTAAATAATAAAAAATGCTTTTGATTAAAACATTTTGGTGAAATAGTTTTATCAAGAAAGGTTAAAAAATTCTTTTTGTATCACATTAATGGTAGGTTTTAGCTTAGGATTTCTGGTGTTAAGAGATTTATGTTTCATATTTTGTAACATTCGTGTGTCAGTGACCTTCGAAAGCTGCAAGAAAAGTTGATATTCATTGTAGCAATTTCCATTTTTTTATTTATATTTTTTTATTATTTCATTTTTTGCCCGACGCACGGCAGCAGTCAACTTCCATCAGTAAATCTTCCATATAGAAACCGGAGCACGCAACGAGAGAATAATAGGCGTCGATCAGAGGCACAAAACGACTCGGAGATTATTACTGCTTCATTACGCCACCAGGGGACGCTAGTCGACACAGAAGTGCTGCTAGAAGAGCGGAACGGGAAATAGATTTGAAAACGCAATTTTTTTTCACTTTGGGGAAAAAGAAAATAACGCCTACGATTTAGGCGTTGATGTATCAACTAAACTTTTTTTTTTTAGTTTTTTTTTTTTTTCTTTTCTACCAAATGTGCAAACGACTAATGTGCAAGAAGAACGATTCCCCTTAACTCTTGAGTATTTTTCGCTAATGCGTAAAAGATGAAGAACGAGTTATTCAAGTGAAATGAATCTAGCAACGAGGCTTCGACAGAATTGAACCGAAACTGAACACATATATTTACATTCGATAGAACATAATTTTGAATTTGATGGAACGAAATATTTCGTTGAGAATTATTTAAGTGGAAATAGGCTGAGTTATTGAAAAGTAATATCATCAAATGATTACAGTGTAAGGGATCTCGGGTGGAAAATATGAATTAGATTTGATGGAAAAACGAAAAATGATTTTTATTTAATGCGTTCTATATACTTCCTTCCCATAAAAGAAAGGATGATTCACTATTGCTTTTATTATATTGTTAGCAATATTGTTTTATGTCTTATTTGTTTCGTCCCACTAGAGCTTACATTTGCTCTAAATCGGTCTTACTTTAGTCTTGTACGGGCGTTACTTTTGTAAAATTCTGTCATGGATTTTCAAAGTTGATTGCTTTCTAAAATCCATCGAAACCAACTTTATTTATTTATTTTTTAATAATATTTAGTGTAACCATAATAATCTTTAGTGAAATGTAGGATTTTATCAAAATAGCAATGAGAAACCTTGTAAGTCAGGATAGAATTTAAATAATATTAAGGAATATTCTTCCCATTATAGTATCACAAATATTATTAATTTACTAAATAATAATTTTTATATTATTAATAGCAATTTTTAAAAATTATTGCTTCACTAAAGATTTTTATTTATTGGCGAAATGCTAAAAATCCTTAGGAATTTTTAGAATAGCACTATTATTTCTATTGTACTAAAAATTACTATAAAACAAATCAGGAAATTTTATTTCATTAATTCATCATTTATTCATAGTAATAACTTTAAGAACTAATAAAAAATACTATGGCAATACTAAAGATTTTTTTACTTAGAGTGCAATTATTAGAATCTTTAGTACTTATGAGTTATTAAAGTACAAAATAATGAGAAAAACTTTGTTGGATATACAATAAAGCTTAAAGAATATTTAAGGTGATTTCTCTATTTATTATATTTATTGCACTAAAAATTATACTATTTATGAGAAAATAGTAGTTTTCCTAATTAATGAAAATTTAAAGAAATATTTGAATATTATTGTATTACATTAAAATTTCTTATCCTTTGGTATAATGTTAAACATTTGTAATAGTATATATAATTATACCAAAACAACAATGAGAAAACATGTGCGATGCGACATAATTTAAATAATAATTAAGATAACAATATTATATTATCAAATAAAAATTATTATGGAGAAAAATATCGTAAGATGTTTTCACATATATGTGTTTAACATAGACAGTGATATAATGATGTCGAGAAATATTATAAAATGAATTTTTTGTATTTTTAAGGGTATTAAAAAATTATATAAAAATAAAGTATACATAGAAGATTCAAATTAAGAACAATTCATCAATAGATTTTTAGAATTCCCAGATTGAAATGTGCAAGACATGATATTTAATTGACTGAGATCTGATGGATAAAAAATACTTTTTTGCTTGTTAAACAAAAGGAAATTTTAAAGAATACAAAAGGATTAATCGCATAAAGAAGAATATAAAAATTTTAAAAATTCCAATCCTAAGAACTGTGGTCTAATAGGGATAATCACTGAAAAATTTCTTGAAGCCAATTTAAAGCGATTAAGATTATTTTTAAACACTGGTATTTTAATCAGCATTATTTTATGAAAATAAATATTAATATGTTAAGTCTAAAGTAATTTTATGGTTAAGAAATTATTGTTATTTTTAAAAATTAAGCTGCCAGGATTAATATTTTTTCAATCTGTATTATAAATTCAATATTATTTTTAATGTAATACATCTAAGTTTTAGCAGAAATATAATCCAAAACACGCTCATACACACAAACGAATTAACTATATAGAAGACATGTTTATTATATAAGGTGATCTGGCATGAAAAATACAGATCTTTATAGTTCTCATTTAGTAATAGTTTTCTTCATACTAATTTGGGAGTATGTTCGTAAAATATTTTTTGCAGAAATATATATAATTTCGGAATATCAGATTCACGAGGATAGTTTTGATAAAAGATTTTTTAAAAAATTAAAACTTTAATAATGTTTGTTATTTGATTTTTTTTCTGAAGATAAATTTTACTAAGGTAAAATGAAATTTAATTTTATAAGAAAAATTTCAGAACTGAATTTATCTACAAAACTGACAATTTCATAATAACCTGATTTTGATACATGAGCTGCTATATTATTTAAACTTATTTTTCTTAAAAGAAAAATTATATGTATTCAATTCAACAGAATATTTCCAGTTTGTTTGCATATTTTATCTGATGTGAATGCTTTAGATTTAAGGCTATTTATATGTGAAACATATGTAAAAGTTTCTGGGCTTAGAACTGCGTATATGATTCCCAATATGTTATTTTTTAAAATGATATGAAAAGTCAGCATGACATGAAACTCAGCATAAATTACCATAGTTTTAAACATATCAAAATTTAAATGTATACATAAATGCATTATATTTTAAGAATACACATTAAATATTCTAGGTTAATAAGGGGTGATATATTTGTCTTTAAGTTTAGTGAACATTCCGAAAATATATTAATGAAGATTTGCTGGCTTTCAAGTTCAATTTGTAGATTTTTTTTTTTTAAAAAAAAAACTTGTATATTCTTTCCGAAAATAGAAATGTATTTCTTAATTAATTTTCAAGAGTTTTCTAGGGTTATTAATGACATAAAATTAATTCCTTTTCTAGTGTTTTAAGCAGATATTAAAAAATAAAATTAACCAAAATAAATTTGAATAAATGAAATTATGACTCAAATATATTTTTTTATCATATGCACTTAAACAAATTATATATGTTTTATTAACTCTTTACATTTTGTTTTTGGAATTTTTGAATAAAGTAAAATATTCAATTGGTTGTTTGCAAATATTACTTTGCAGAAGGAAAAAGGACATACAATATTCTTAGTAACAATAATCAGGTTTGAAATCTGTTGCTGTATGGACACGAGAAAAGTGCTGTTTCCAATTTTAGAACCACGGCTAAACAATGACGTTTGGACATCATATAGTAGGCAGCCTAACAACCAAAGGGTTGACCTATACCTTAGAGCACCCCTTCGTTTCTTGCCAATTTGGCACTGATTGGATGATGTTGAATATTTGTTATTCCTTTTTTAAAAAACGTAAAATATCTTTTTTTTATGTTTATATGTTTATTTAAAATTTATCTTATTTTTTTTAATTGCGTGCGTCATTTTATAATGTTTAGGAGTCCTTTTGTTCATGAAAGAATGTTTGGCGACAAAAATATCGCTAATTTTTGCTAAGGAGCAACATTCGCGAAAATTGTAGAGAATCTTTTTTAAATTTATTTTTCACCTACTAAAGGCTGTTGTAGAGCCTTGGTAGTTTAGTCGGGAGAGTGTCTTTCTCCCTACTCAAAGGAAGTGAGTTCAATCCTGGAACCAGCTAAGGAAAGGATTACCATGTTGTGACTGAGGCACGTTAAATATGTTGAGGTTGCAAAAGTTCCCCAACTTCAAATTCCAAAATCAGTACCTCTGTGGTGGCACACCAAAGTCTAGGGAACTCTACCTGGTCTCTGCTTTGAAAACAGAAGATTCAGCAATGGATTGTAGTGCTGTCATCTGATGTTATTTGCACGAGGGAAAAATGAAATTTCATGCTTAAGAAGGAGCTGTATTTTCTTTCAGTTATAGCAAATGTCAGGATTGCACTTGATTGAATTTGAAGTTGGTACAAAATGCTAATTTAATTGTAAGAGGTGCCTTAGTCTTCAAATAAATATCAGTGTCTAAGACAAGAGAAGGCAAAAGGCATTTGTAATAAATCAAATCATCTACCACTTAAATTGCTTTCTAAGAGGATTTTTCGTTAATTGTGGACCATATTCAAGTATCACAAGGCCCTGGCAATCTCCCCGATAGATATGTATGCAGAAGAACAACATCAGTCTCAAATGGCTGGGATCGAACCAAGGAACTAAAGCTCCGAAAAGCTCTGTACAACCACAATCCCACGATAAGCTCTATCAATGACATTTAAACATAAAGCTAATCACCATAAATGTGTACTTGTTGACATTATTCCTAATTTTTACTCAGTTATTTTTGCATTCAAACCACTGCAAAGTTTATAAAGAATGTGGTTCTGCTCACTGTTCTTATCGATCTAAGATCACATTTCTAGAATAATTATAGCTAAATTGACAGAGGGACAATTTTTTCCAACAGCCTATTGTGCGGTTTGATATCATTGATAAATTTTTTAATCAAGGAATATTGAAGAAAATCGTGTCAGATTATTAATCGTTCTTATATTCATGATAGATTAAAATCAATCTTTCATCAGACCTCACACCACTGAATTGATAGTGCCTTTCACTTGTAAAGGATCTGATAAGGTTTTTAGGAAATACACTTGAATTTCGAGAAACAGGGGTTATTGTAAGTAGATTTGATTCACTTATTACACTAGTAAGGGATCATTAATGTTTGTTGGCACTGTTTATTGTGATTATTTACTTTGAATATAAATCGTCTATGCCACTTCAAAGTTTTTCTGCATACTATTTTAGTGATAAAACACAGATGATAGCTTTTTTTTTTTTTTTGCGTATACTCATGGGTTACAAACTGAGTATCATATGCTCATGTTGTATCAATTTGCATTAAATTAAAATAAATGTTGGTTTGAAACTAGAATCTCATTCTGAAATAGTGTATATGCACATTACATTAGTTTACATTAAATTAAACTAGTTTGGATTAAGGGTTAAAGAGAAAAATTATAGTTTGTGTAAAATAGGATTGTCTCAGTTTATAAATCAAAATAAGTGTTTCATTGAATATAAGAATTTCAGATGGAAATATAAGATTGAATGGCCTTAATTTATATATAAGATTGAATGCTAAAATTATTTTACATTAAAATAATTTAAGAAATGAAAACAAAAATTTTGGATTGTAATGTAGAATTGGGTGCCCATTTATATCAGCTTTTGTTAAATTAGAACGATTTTTTAAATTACTTTTGAATTTGGTGTGGGAATGCAACCATATTTTATTAATTTATAGTTTATTAAAATGAATTTTGCTAACTAATAAGATGAAATAAATAAAACAATACAAACTATGAAATTATATTTTCAGTAAAACATACATTTTTTCTTTTGTTACCAAAAGTCCAACTTTGTTGTGACCTTAAGAAATTTTCGCTTTATTTGTGCTAGGAAATAACTAAAAATAGGATGTAAAAATCTGTGACAAAAAAAAGAGCATCAAATTAGATTTCGTGATTAAAAAAAAAATACAAATTCATTTCCGAAATGCCCTTTGGCGTTAACGAAGTCTTTTGGTGTCAGTTCAGGCTTTGTGGATCTCTAACTCTTTAACCGTTCACTTTTCAGTGCCATAAAAATGAGCCATCCAGAAGGGTGGAAGAAGAACACCTCCCGAAGATAAACAGCGTCTGCGGGGGTGGGGAGCGGGCGTGAGTGATGAGGAGAGATGTTTGCCTAGTGTCCCGTTCCTTCATCTGGTTGAATAATGCATGGGATGCTACCAAATTACACCGCTCCTCACTCAGCTCTCCCTGTCAACACTATCGTCCATCACATTCTTTGCTCTCCACCCACGCACCATCTTCCTCCTCCACTCCGGGGAAGAGGTCAGTCGTGTGACCAGCCAATCTGGAAAATAAAATAATTAATGAGAATTTTTTTTTGAGAAAACGGTGAAAAAATCTTTTTTTTTAAGTCACTAAATGATTTTGATGAGTCAAAGATCATATGATATATTGTTTCAATTTTACTTTGGAAGCTTTCAACCTACAATTTCCTTAATTTAATGATTCTATAAGTATCACTTTATAACATTTTGTTTTCAATGATTTCGACTGCTTATTCTTTTGGGAAAGTAATTGCAAAACATCATTGTATATTTTATTTTATTATCGAACTTAACATATGATATATTGTTTTATATCATCGTATCATATGATATATTGTTTCAATTCCATTTGGAAGCTCTTAACCTACAATTTCCTTAATGTAATGATTCTACAAGTATCGCTTTTTAACATTTTGTTTTCAATGGTTTTGACTGCTTATTCTTTTTGGAAAGTAATTGCAAAATATCATTGTATATTTTATTTTATTATCGAACGTAACATATGATATATTATTTTATACCATCGTATCATATGATATATTGTTTCAATTCCACTTGGTAGCTCTCAACCTACAATTTCCGTAATGATTCTATAAGTATCGCTTTATAACATTTTGTTTTAAATGATTTCTACTGCTTTTTTTTTGGGGGGGGGAAGTAATTACAAAAGATCATTGTATATTTTATTTTATTATCAAACATAACGAACTGAAACAGAATTAAAAATGCCAATACTGAGTTTTTTAAAGGTGTAAAAGCATTTATTTTTTTCACTAATATCTAACTCACATCAATTAGTTATGGCTTTAAAGATTGATTCATCATTACAAAAAAATTTTCAACAAAATTTAAAGCATTTCTATTATAAAGTAGATTTATTTCTTTCATTTTAAGCTACGGGTGAAATAAAAACGCCAAATGATGAATTATTTGGAGAAATTTTGCTATTCCCGAGATAACTCGGTACAGAATTATAGTTGTGTGTGATTTGATTGACAGTTGGCTTCTATCAAACATCATTAAAATTTGCTGACATGAAATTATTTATTATTTGACTCATAAGAAATAACTAAAGTCTATGCATAATTTAAATATAAACTCAATAAGGGATGAAAAAATTTGAGTTATGACGTAATTACTTGTACGACAAATATATTATAGATAATTGTTATAGTGATACAGTTAAGTTATTATTGATAATTTATATGAAAATAATTCTAAATATATGACTAATTTTTACTTAATAATTAATAATTATAATTAAAATAATTAAATTAATCTTAAAACTTTTAACTACGCATACATATGTTGTTATGTGAGTAAGATTGAGTGGAAATTTAAAAAAATTTCTTTTTAATTTTTTCACACATTAAATATGTTTTCGGTGTAAGAAATAATATTTATTATATTATAAAAAATTTTATTTTTAAATTTATAATGTTTTTTTTTATCAAATATCTGAACTTTTTTTTAAAGAAAACATAAAATTAAATATAAATTGAAATCAAATATTGTGTATATATACGTAAGATTATTTTATTAAAGAGAAAAATATATTTCAGGATTTTTAATTTACTATAATCTTCAGAACTATTTCAATGAAAAGTCTTAAAAACTATTTTTAATAAAAGTTTCCTGTATTTTTGGATTCTAAAATAAAATTAAATTCGATAAAAAATTCAAGAAATACATATCTATTGAATTAAGCTGCTGTATTATCTGAATTCTATAATAGAGGATAAGGTGGGTCAATTTGTTGAAAACATTGATCTTACAACTGCAATGAAATGTGGTTCGATTCTCGAGAAAAATAAAATCTGTCATGTTAATAGCTTCGTGTACCATTATTCATTTATTCTTTTGACACGGCATAATATATTATTTAATTACTAAAAAGCAGAGTATGCAAGGTTTGCAGCAAATACAAGGTTCTGTTTATGAATTACACAAAACATATTTTATTATCTTGGATAAATCAATAAAGCGAATAATCTGAGATCCACGTGTACAAAAGAACTTAAAAATAAATCGAAAGTTGCTAAGTAGCAGTTCTAGCATGGAAATGTGCATAATTTTAAAATATCTTTATGATACATACAAAAATATCTTTATGATATATATATATCTTTATCTTTATGATATATATATATCTTTATCTTTATGATATGTATCATAAAGGTATTTTAAAATTATCTTTTTATTAAAAATTAGGGCATTAAAGATTTTTGTATTTAAAAGAACATTTAAATGAACTAAAATGGTACAAGTTGAAATTTTTGCTTAAAAAAATAACTGAAAGATTTGTCATGATTATTTTAAGTACAAATCTTTATTTGTTTTTAGAAATATCCTGTTATTTCAATTTTAATGTCAAATTTATCACATGTCATTCTTTGCAAAAAAAATTCTGTAAATATTTTATCAATGGTATTAAATTTCTGTCAATTTTTTTTAATTCAAATGTTAGAAAATAAGCTTTGTTGAAAAGCATGACTGCAATTTTATTTTTAATAATTTGTAGGAATTTTGCCACAATATTATGTATAATTTTGTATTTTTTTATTAACTATATAATTTTGTAATTTTTAGCTCGTGATATTGCATTATTTATTGGTATTTATTGATAATATACTTATTATTAGGTTATTGCTATAATGTCATAGATAACTATGACGTTATAATTAATAAATCAATTTTCATATTTTTACCCCCACCCCCACCAAAATATATAAGATTTTGGCATTAAAATTTATATAGTAAATTCGATTGTAACGAATATATAATTTATTACAATGATAGTTGATAGTATAAATTTGCCAAAAACTACATATTTTGTCAGAAAAATGGTCATACTACTTTAAAATATAGTTAATGAATATTTTAAGATTTAGTTTGTGTAATAAAACTTTAACTGTCACTGTCTTTAACCGAAAATCTTTTCCCCTGCGTCTCTGGAAGCACTCGTCATCTCATACCAAGTTTCTTTTTTTCCGAGTTTCTTTCATCTCTAAACCTTTTGTCAGGCCGATACAGCAAGAAGTCAAAATCGGAATACAGGGTGTCCATCTACACAGTTTGCCATCCCACCTCCTCTTTTCATCTCTCCGGACGCTACTCCTGATCTCCACCCCCAACCACCCACCTATGTCCTCTCCAACACATCTTCATCTTATTTTTGCTTCTTTCCTGCTATCAGTTCTACTTTTCTCCTTCCTTTTCTGCCCATCTCTTTTTTTCTTTGGGTGGGAGGGATAGAAGTCGTGGGAGATGATGCCCCCCACCCCCATCAGAAGTCGATCATCTCGTCGTCGCCTAGGGGATGCAGTAAGGAAGAAAGGAAGAGTTTATATATTTTATATATCTATCTAAACTTTCTCCATTTTATTTATTTTCTTCCTGGGAAATTTTACAATAAAAAGCCAGAATATTTTTTTTCTTGTGTTTTTCTTTCAAAAATTCCTCAGAAGTCTTGGGTATTTCCAACTTTAACGTTTGATACCTACTTCATCCGGGGATTTTTCCATTCTCTTTGACAGAACTTAGTGGGATTCTGAGACGCTTTTGTTTTCAAATGTGGCATACCGAGTTTTGTTTTTTTTCTTCACGCAGGTGGAATAAAGTATGAATTATTTTAAATTGACAAATAGCTTATTGTCTTACATTTAAAACATTTTCTATTCACAGTACTCACTTTTACAGTACATTTTCTTATTTTTTAAAAAAATATATAGCTTAAATAATAAAATGCCTGCCTATAGAATATGTATATATAAATGTAAATTACGTTAAAGTAAATTTTCATGGAAAACACTACATGTAATATTTAATTTGCAATCTTGATATCTAAGCATTGTCAATTAAGATACAATATTTTCAAAGCAGTCAGGTTATCAAATTTTAAAAAATTAAAAATTGCCGATAGTATTTAAACGAAATGTGTGTGTTTGATGTGTGTATATTTATTTTATTACTTTATTTTTATGATTTTTTAAAAATATTTTTATTGTAAAATTATACTTTATTAGAAGATTTGTAATTATTTACTATATGATCCTATAACACATATTCACAGAATTTATAAATAATACCATTTATTATTATTCCAAGACTATATTTTATATCTTTTCTTATACATTTTAAATACTTGATAGAATAGTTGTTGAAAGTAATATGTAAAGTATAATAAGTAATAATATATAATATGTATGTTATAAGTAATTATAAGCAAACACCTCGTGGTTTTATTGGGGAAAATATTTTTTCCAAAATAAAACCCCGAGGTAGGATTATGCTTGATGGAAGTAAAATACAAGATTTCTTAGTCTCTATAGTTGATCAAGTTCTTGTGTACAAAAAGTTTGTTTAGTATAAAAAACAAAACAAACAAATGTCAAAGTCACTGTTAAGCAAAAATGGTGAGTGTATTAATTCCTTTTCTTGTCTGGATGAATGCTTGAAAGCGAACACAGCTGTCAAATGTAGAGAACCTCCTATTGCTTTTCTGAAAGATAAACACCATAGTATAATCAGGAAAAACTTTATGAAAGTTTTCAAAACTTACGATACATAAGTTTTTTAAATTCTTTTTGATATAATCTTTAGATTCTAATTTTGATAGCAAAGACTTTTCAATTTTCATATATTTCTAGAAACGGTAAATTCATTTAAAATCTTTGATTTTTGATTAAGAAATTAAAATAAAGAAAGAATAAAAAAAAAATCTCATTTTCAAACATTACAAGCCATAAGCAAGCATTTATTTTAGCTATAGAGATATGTTTAAAAGTATTTAATTATAATTTAAATTATATAAAAAATGATGAATTACACTATTTAATTATCGTGATAAGTTTAAAGTATTTTATCGTTTCAATAAGTATATTCTATTATGTAAATGAAGAATTAGAAATTCACTAAATAAATAAGAAAATAGAATACACTAATTTGTGATTTTTAAGTTCATTTGTAAAATTTTTATTTTCTTTTGTTTTAAAAATTCTGTTACTATAAATGTTTATATTTCTTAAGAATACAAAGAAAATAATCAAGGCCAAACTGTTTTATTTATTAATGATTTATTTTCTGTCCTGATTGTATAATCTTTTATAAAATAGTTATGTATTATTATAGAATAACGAATAGAAAGGGTATAAAAAGGTAGGTATCATTTAAATTATCGTGCAGAAATCAATTTTCAAAAAAAAAAATTGTTTATTATCGGTAAATAAAAATATCCATTTCCAAATTTTCTATTTCCGATGGGGAAAAAATCTACATATTCTGTTGGGAAGATTTTTATTTTCAATATTTTTTGTTGAGAAATAAAATTTCTGATGGAAAAATAATCCAAAAAAAAATGCAAATCATTTTTAGTACTGAAGAAGGAAATGCATACTTTAAAATCTGATACTATTGAATAAAAAATATATATAATGAATAATACCATTTTCCAATCCATTGTTTCTAATTAAAAGAAAATGTTTATTTTTCAATTTCTTTCAGATAAACAATTAAAAAAACATTTTACAGTAATTTATCGGAAAACAACAACTTTATTACACATTTATAGTCTTATTTTTGCTTATCTTCATAAAACGTTAACTATATTTATTCCGTTTTACTATAAATTATTCCTCAGTTAAAAACTGAAGAATTAGTTTTAACACTTAATTTTTATATTGCTAATTATAACTTCAAAATTTCATGAAAATCTAAGTTATACTATACATGTGACTTCTTAATTTTATATTTTTTTAGTACGATTCAAAAATGGTAATATAAGTATTATAAATATAAGTATTTACATAATTTTTTAAAAATAAGTAGCTGTTGAATTTAATTTTTTCAGTGAAAAGTGAAAGATATAGACAAATGAAACCTAAATTATAAACTCTTATTTAAAAAGTAAAGTCACAAAAAAAATTTGCATCAAAATTGTATATTAAGGACATCTTCTTTGTAAAACGTACGGTTATATATAAAAAAATATTTATCTCTTATAACTGTTCACATTTTCTGTAAGATATGAATGTTTCCTTCCTGTAGAACTGTTTTACTGCAAGCCTAGTAATATTGGAAGAAAACATCCTACACGAAGTCTTAGGAGTTATTTACTAGGTCTTCAAGGTTTATTGAATAATAATCAAAATAAACAAAGATTCTGGTAGAATCTAATTACAAATTTTATCGGTAGAAGTATCATGAATTTTAAGACAAAGAGGGTAAAATATCATTTTTATGTCCTAGCATTATAATTATACTGATAATTTTAAAACATGATTGTAAGAAAGTATGTAATAATTGTACAATAATTAGAAAATATATAAAATTGTTAAAAAGTATTAAAAAATATTAAATTGTATACATTTAAAGATAAATATAAAATTGGGAAAATTAATATAATTTCAGGTTCTTGTAATAGGAATTAATTTAACGGACTTTAAATAACATGCAGTAAAAAATTTAATTAATTTTAAAAAAGTGGATAATTTTTTTAAAAAAATTAGTTTTCTTCGAGATTAACACTTTTATTATTTTATTATAGTCTCCTCTCTACTTGTTTAGCAAAATTAATAAATTGCGAAAACTTATTGTGGAAAATTTATTTGCGGACAAAAATAATTCATGAAAGATACGAATCTACTTTAAAATAAGAAAAATTGAATTTATTTTTATATCTTATATTTTATTGGATTTATGTTGTGAAAATATATTTAACAATAAAATTCTAGTTAGAATTTTATTTGTTTTTTTAATTATCTTTTTTACTAATTATAAAGACTGATTTTCCATCCTAGTAATATTACTTTAACTTTATCAGTCAGGCTACAATTTAATATAGTTTAAAATGATAACATAATCATTTTAAACTATTCAAGTTTTAA
>JAPDSC010008408.1:0-29443 GCA_026290005.1 Latrodectus geometricus | reverse complement strand
ATATATATATATATATATATATATATATATATATATATATATATATAAGTATTTTAATAATGTAGTTAAAATAATGCATGTTTAAAATGTTACTGATTTTTGGAGTTAATGTAATATTGAAAGTATGGTATTCTGAAAGCTTGCCAGGTTTTTTGATGATTTAATTTCCATCAGAAGAAATTTCTAAAGCCAATTATCAAAATAAATCCAGAAAAAAGTTTTCTAGTAGACAAAGATATAATTTACTTAATAAAATCCATCTACTTATATATATAACTGCTTGCAAAAAATGCAGAATAATAATTGTTTTAATAATTTCTAAAAATGTTAAAATGGAGAAAAATTCCGTACCTATAATTATAGGCTGAATAAATTTTTGAGCTGAACGGTGAAACTAAAATATTACAGCATGTCAACAACTCCTGACCGCACTTGGAGTGGGGAGTAAATGGTTATTGCAATTATGTCTAAAAATTTTATTTATTGAATGCATTTAGTTAAGTAAAGTTTTTTTTTTAATCTTAATTTGTGAACTTTTGCGATTCATTCTTAAATTATTTTTCTTCTATTGGCATTGATTGTGACCCGCTGAGTACAATAATGACTCAAACTGGAAACTTGAAACTTAACAATTAGTCATCATTCCCAAATTACTCAAAAAATTAATTTTTTTTTGTTTTCTATCGATGCAAATTACAAGGAAGAAAAAACACTGCTAGCAGGTATCCTATTTAAAAAGAAAAGAAAAGAAAAAAGAGTCAAGTTTCTTTAGGTAGTCGTCATTTTATTTTTTCCAGTCACCAGTTTTGGCGACATATTTAGGTAGTCTTCATAGTACGTAAGAACCAATTTCTTTGTATTAAGGTAAATATCATAATTTCACAAATTATATCTAAAATAATTTGAGAATTTTTTTATGAATTTCATATGTGCATATGAAATGTAGGTATAGAATAAGTAATTAAAAAGGTCGACTAAAATAATTGTTCATTATCTTAAACACAAATATTCATAAAAATTCTGAATCTCTCGGTTTTATTGGAATTATTGATGAATTTATTGAACTGCCGTTACACAACTACAGGATTTTTCTGAAACTGACGTGTAAAGAAAAAAAAATCAAGCTTCTAAATAATAACAAGCGAAACAACCAAGCTATATTGATTTTATACTCTGCTTCAAAAATTATGATGCAGGAAATAAGTATATCAGTTAAATGTTCAGACTTGCTCTTTTATAGTATGCATTGTATAATACTATTATATACTATAATGCTATAAAAATTATTTGTAAAAATATATTATGGTAATTTTTTGTTTAAAAATCAAAGAATATATTTACTGAGAAAATTATTCTATATTTTAGTTTGGTTTATAAGGATTTGCTGCTTTCTTAAATAATTATCATTTTCTCACCATGTTTCATTTAAGGATATTATTTACCAAATTCTTTTTTCTACCAATGTGAAATACATCATTAAAATGCATGTAAAAGTTGAATTCGTTAAATTCCAAATTTTTTTGTATAGTTTTGTATTCATCATACATACAAATATGTTCCTACTTACATGTACGCTTTGCGTACATGTAAATACACTTTATACACTTTAAAGCACAAAACGTTTCCCGGTTTTGTCCCACATAGTGTGGAAATTTAATGTTATTCAAATTACTGTACACACATAAAAACTATCATCCAAACAGTTAAGTGAGTATGCATTTAAGAATACGTAGTAGAGTGAATCTACTAAAGGGTTAGTGAAATTAATGCATCTCAACACAAAAAATTTAGAAAAAAAAAACATTATAAAGCTAAGAGTCATTAATAATGATCAATGCCTTTCGTTTTGAAACAGCTAAAATTAGTGATATGTAATAACGTGTTCAACAGTTTATAATTGGGCTTTTACCGTTTTGTACAATTGCAAGTTTACCGCTGTCACGCAAAAACTTGAAAGTGAGAACAATTGAATAAGATTGACATGAAGATAGGAATATGCTAATTATTACTCAATTTTCTGAGAAATGTTGGCAAGAACTTGTGGTTAAAGAAGCCAATATGGCTAGTCATATTTGTTGGAATATTCTAAATCAGGATTTTTTTTATTATCAAATAAACTGATGAATGACGAATTCTCAACACTACACGATAATTAAAAAGGTCTTTTAGCACCTGTTTATGAATATTTTAAAAAAGTAAGGATCAATTAGAAATGTTACATCCGAATCAAACAATTAGCGATCAAATTAGGAATTCAAATTGCCGAGAACATTCGATTGTACAGATGAGTCCCATCTGCTTTGATTGTTCCGAGTAGAATGAAATATGCTTCGTCACATGTTTAAATGGCAGTTTGTTCAAGACAATCCAAAGCCAGTGTTCATCCATCCGCATAAATTAAATATTAAAATAAATATTTCGAATCTATTTAATCAGAATCTTCATTATTCTTAGTGATAGAATATTTTAATTGCCTGGAACTGATCTGAAATCTGACCGATAGTTCAATTAATCTGATTTTTTTCAAATGATTTGAAATCCAGATGCCTTGCTTCAAAATTATAAATTGTTTAATTCAAGCCAAAATTATTATTTTATTTAATTTTTGACAGTTCAAGACTTTATTTTGATATTTTCATACGCGATCTGGTAATCTTCCTAGATATTAGGATTTTCGTCATTGTTTTGGTGAAAATGAATTTATAGTTTACTCAAAATAATGGCTTTTTTCCTGGACATAAAAACTTAAAAATCTTCGTTTGAAAAATCACTGTAGTGTTTAATCCTTTCGAGATTTTAATTATGAAATACAGTTCAGCAATTTGAATCTCACAGCAAAATTTTAAGCATGTTTTTTGAACAAATATACATCTAAATAATTAGATATGCCACGGTGGATAGTTGCAAAATAATTACTAATTTTATATTTAAGATTCCCGAGATACTTTTTTTTTTCTTTAAATTTGTTACTACTGTAGATTATAATTACGAAGCCACTCTTTTAAATTGTTTTACTATAAAGGATTTGAAATGCCAATATTTACATTGGTCAATTTAACAACTTATCTCGTTTCAGCCATGTTTTTTATTTTTAAAATCCTATCACGCAGTTTTGACTCGTTGATAATTATAAGACATGTCTCTTAAGTGAACAATAAATATTTTCTATTATAATCAGTAAATATATATTTACATTTATTTAATGCATATGCATGCTAATCTTCTGTTTTTAGAACAAAATTAAAAAAATTATGCTTCAATTTTAAGGATATTTCCAAAAATATTAATAGCATGTTTTAAATTGTTAATGTTACACTGGTCTGTGTTTTGTTTTTGTTGGGTTTTATGGCGCAAGTTCCAAAAAGGACAATCTGCGCCAAGTTACACTTGTCTGCATCCAAGTTTTTTATTCTAATTATAACATTTAATGCGATTCTGGAATATTACAAAAAAAAAAATGCTCCATAAAGGAAAAGTATTAGCGTAATGATAAAAAACATTTTAAGCTTTTAAGGATAAAAAAAGTCAATGGTATTTTTGGACCACTTATAAATAAGCAATAAATGCTTTAATGTATAGAACTATCATTCTTTTTAATAATTCAAGTAAAACGATTTTTTGCGTGTTTGAGAAAAATTATGCTTGTTGTACGTACCTATTAGTAAGATTAATAAATCATGTTTTATTATTTATACAGGAAAAGCATTTAGTTATATAAACGAAATTGTATTATATAACTATATAATTTGGAATCGGTAATATTTCGACTGTTGAAAACAAATGTTAATTCCACTAGTTAAACGCATTTGGCGTAAATCTAAATAACTGCACTTCAATAGAATATGTATGTTTTAATCATAATTATTCAATAAATCTCACTAGTAGTCATGCATTAGAAAAATATAAATTTAATTCTAACATGGCTTTCATTCGAATTACCTTATAAACTTCAATTAAAAATAGATACTAGTGATTATAAGTAGCAACTTTATTTAGAATTTCTTTTGTAAGAATGTATTTTTTTTTTTTTTTTTGAAGTTACTATTAGAATTCTGTTTATGAGAGAGCTGATATAAATATTTTTTAAAACAAAATTAAAGTACACACAAATCTCTAAAAAAATATCATTAAGAAAAAATAAAAGTCTAACACATTAAGCTTAATATAAGAAGTATAAAAACGTTTTAGAAATTTGGTTATGGAAGTAAACTTGGCTGCTTGTATTTTCAATCATTATGGTAATAACTCATTTTTATGAATTTTATTTAAGAAATATACGCATGCAATACTTAATTTATTAGTCTCCATTAAATGAAAATTATGTAAGACTTTAAGCAGTAATGTATTCTATTTCAGATTCATAAAAATGCCAAAAATATGTCTTTATCATAGAATTCACACTCCATTTTTAACTTTACAATGTACAATTCTACTTTTAAAACTAGGTTTATGGGGAGCATCATTTCGATGAATCTTAAATTTAATAAAATTACAAAAACTGATAGTATTTTTATAATAACATGTATCAATGTTTATCTGTTTAACATGATAGACTTAAACATATTGAAGTTTTGAAATTCTTTATCTGGTATACATATTCCTATGGATATGCGTCAATTTGATGCTATCATAATAAAATTTTTAATAAATTAATTTTACCCATGCAAAAAAATTAAAAGATTTGTCTGTGCTCCGTTATCCCAAACGAAATAAGCTGCAGTAAGAAGAACGAAATATAGAATTTAATTTGAGTATTTGAAGGTTAAAATAATGTAGAAGACTGAAGTAATATATTATTAAAGGATAAAAACTTTCTATAAAATACACATTTTTTTGCCGTGTTTAATCATTGCTTCCAAAGAGCAAGTTCGTCAGGATAAATAATCTTAAATGTGTTAACCTATAAATTTTGTAAAAACATTACAATAATCGAAATTCATTTTTAATCGAGAATAGATATAATCAAAAATTACAGAGCAGCTGACTGCTGAAAATTTTAGTGTATACAGTAAATTATGCTGTGTATTATTATTACATTCAATTCAAGATTAGAATGATAAAAAAAAAAAGATGTTTTGTGTGCGAGAGATTAAATTTCCTCCCCCCTATAATAATTTCTAAAATTCAGAAGATTATATATAAATACTTGAATGCTGCTTGAATTCAATGCCAATAGCAACGGGTAAAAATACGAGACAAATTTAGCTAGTGTTCTAAGCTTTCGTTGATGAGCTTTAAAGATTTAGGAGTTTTTCTCTTAGACTTTCTATGGACAAAACCCAGTTGAGAAATACTATTCTACAATATTTAAATAAGATTTTCAATATGAAACACAATGTTAATGTTTATGTGTGTTATAATTTGGAATGAAATATATTTGTTCCGATTAAATAACATTAAGCTTTCTTAATTTTCTAAATTAGAACTTCGTCCAAGATATATTGCATAATATAGTTAATTTTTAATAAGCTTTGTTTGTTGCTCAAAAGTAATTTTTTCGCACTATGGTTAATTAGATCGAGACCTACATTTTAAAAGGGAATTCCGATTTATAAACATTCAAGCTGGAGATTCGAAGCTAGTTCTTTTTGCATTTGAAGGATAGTTTCATTGGGGGCAAAGATTTAAATGGGCTCAGCAACACCATATTTTAAAAAAAAATATAAGTCATTTAAGTGTTGGGTATAGCAAAAGTGTTAATGAAATTTTAATACACTTTAGTAATTATTATGAAGTTTACTTAAACAAAAATATTACTTGGGTGTGGAAGCCATGTATTTTATTTACTTCTATTAACAAATGAATACCATTTATTGCATATGAAGTAATTTGGATTTTAAACTTCAAAGGAAATGTTTAGTTCTTTTTTATATGATTTCAGTGGAGCCAAATAAAATTACGACAAAATTGAAAGATCAAGTGATTTATTAAAGTCAAGAATGTAACAAATGAATCAGATTAGCATGGTAAAAGTCGAGAGTAAGCAGGCTCGAAACTAACAATTTACTTCTTGGATTTCAAGAACTCCTTGAACTGGTTCAGAGGAACATCGTTGATCTCACTGTAATTTGGAATCTCGGATTTCAACTTGTTCATATAGGCAGTAATTTTAGGGAATGCTGCGAAGCTGTAGTCTCCAAGCTACAGGAATAAAAATATCCACACATCTTATTTAACAATGTATGACATTTAATCTAGGAATGTTTTATTACAGAAATAAAAATATTCAGAAAATATTAAATACATAGTAATTACAAGTAAAGCTAAATAAAGTAATTTATACTGAAATATCAAAAATTTTTCGATGTTTTAAAACACAATCAAAACAACGAAAGAATTTGGAGATTATAAATTGACAAAATCGTTCATAACTAAAACAATAAGTGAATCGATATCTTAAGATAAATATGGAATACTTTGTCAATTTAATATTAAGTAACAATAAAATTAATGAAAAACAATCAGTATAAAAGTAGACATTAATATTTCTATAAAAATACATTAGTTATAATAAATATTTAACATCTAATCACATTTCTAATGATATAGACGCACGTACACAATTCAATTTTACATTTTTTCAAATATGATTAAGTTTACAAGAAAAGTATACTTAACGGGATGAAAGTTATAGTTTAAATAAAATAGGAACAAATGCTTCTTTGATTTAAAAAAGGGAAAAATTATATAATCATTGTATTATATAAAACTTTAGAGAAGCCAAATAATTTGATACTACATTAATTAGTACTCACATCAGCAAAAGAAAGACTTGCAATAATTGACAAATCAGCAAGAGTGAGATGATCACCAGCTGCATATGCAGTCTTCGAAAGGAATTCTTCCAAGAATCCCAAGGTCTTATCGAAGGCTTCTTTCTTTTCAGGGTCAGCCGGCTGACCTCTGAAGAGCATGGGATACTGAAAAAAAATGAACAAGACTTTTAATCAAGCATTCTTGAGTATCAAGGGGAAAAAAATTAAGAATTGCTTTAACTCACCAAGTAATCAGATTCAGCTTTATATAGAGTTCCGATATCGAAGTAGAGCAGCCTGTCAACAATAGCCCTCTCTTTGGGATCTTTAGGGTAGAGTGAACTGTCTGGAGCGTACTTGTTCACCAAGTAAGTTTGGATAGCACGGCTAATGGGAAAATTTAAAATTGTGTGAATTATTAAAAAATTATACCAATTAAAATCGCTGACATCAGAAACAGATATAGATTTTATATGAATCATAAATCAGTATAAATAAATTCTAAAGTTGTACAAAATTCCATTAAATTTAAGAAATTTAAAACAAAAAGCATTCTTCTACAAAAACAAAGACATTTTTTTTTAAACTTTACCGAGTTACTTCAATACCACACACAAGAAAGTATGTTATACTAGAATGGAAAGTAAATTGAAAAACTATGGACTGATATTAAAGTCTCAATCTAGTAATTAGTGTTCATGGCAAAACTGGGATACAGTTCTGTGCTCAAGTGTCACTGGATTTTAATTTGTTTCGTGCAAGCAAAATTGAAAATAGATTTTTCTAAAAAAAAGCTATTAGTTTTTAATAAAAATAGATGTATAAAATCAATCATTTATATATAAATATTTAAATTGAAGGATCAAGTTTATAGAATTCTAAGTTTTTTTTATATAAACTATAACTTAAGTAAATATTTCTGGGATGTGTGTGTAAAAATAATTTACTTCAAACCTTTAACGTAAAAATAGAAACAATTATTACAGTCCTCCTTTAATTTTATCACTTGTGAATAACGTTTAGGTCTGTAATAATTTAAATTTCTGATTCATATTTACTTGAAATTGATGCAGTCAAGAGTTAAAAACTTTTACTATGATAATATATTAAATTAGTTAATATGCATATCATGAGATAATAAACAGTAATATATAACAGTGCTATATATATTACAACTTACATTTAAACTTAAATATATAAAAATGTTTTTTTTTTTTTTTTTCATTTTGGACTTTATTCTTAATAACAGTGCATAAAAATTTCGTTTAAGTAAAAATAACATTATAGGAAAATCTTAAAGAAAAAAAATTATACGGTTAAAAATAAAATTTAATTCATAGGATTCACTCAAAAAATTAGTTCATGTAAATTAAAGCAATTAACCGAATATAAATAATTGAAAGTAAATGAGCTTTGTAATTTAAAAATTTAATGCAGATTTGAAAAAGTTTAATATTGTATTTATATTAAAAAATATTGTTAAATAAATTTGAAAACACAAAGCTTTTAAATTACCTTTCCCATAGATAAAATCCGTTGTCATCAATAGTAGGAACAGTGTGTTGTGGATTCATCTAAAATGAAAAGAAACTTCATAAGCCGACGAAAGATTTTCAGCTAACATTTATTATAAAAACTATTAACTTGTAAACAAATCATACAAAGAATTAACATTAGTAGTTTCACACTTAATTTTAAACGATTAAACTTTTTAATAATAAAAAAATTTTATCTGTAAATGTTGCAATTAGTTAAAGTAGTTTTTACATAAAATAAAGGAACGAGATTAAACATAGTAAAGCAATTCCTTCAAAATCAGTTGATATATTAATTTTGTCCGTATTGATTAATATGAATATTCGACTCACACAGAAATACAAGTTAACATTTTAATTCCATTATAATGTTACCTCACCTAAAAGAATGGATTTTAGAATCCATTTAAAAAATCTGACAAATATTTATATGAAATATGCTTAATCTCTTGCAAAAAATTTAATCAAATTTTAACACAATAAGTAACATTTGCTTTTAAAATTTTATACAACTTACATATTCGAATAAAGTAAAAAGTAAAAAAGAAAAACTTTCGATATTAAAGATACGTCTAAATATATTTAAGTATTCATTTAAAGAACATGCATTTAAAACATCAAACTAAATTAAATACTGGAAATTGTTGTTAAAAGGATAAACTTGTGTGTAGAAAGAATTTTACAACGCGTTATCTAAAGGATGATTTAGAATTTTGTAAAAAGTTTCTGAAATTTAAAGTTGAAGGTTACTTAACTTGAATAAAAAAAATTACAAATAAAATATTTCCAGAACAATGATGTCATTTAAAATGAGATTAGAAACATTTTTGAAGATTACGAAATAGTAAAGATTTGACTGACACCTTTATAGAATTACTTTCAACAAAACTATTATTCCGCACTTCAAAACCAGTAATCTCATAGAAATTGATTTATGTTAGATGTATAGCAAGGAGACAACAGGCAGATAAATCCAGTTGTACTCATGAAGTTCAATAAACCGGTACATCGTGATAAAAGTTCACTTATGATACCAGTTCACTAGTCTGGAATTTTTTTTGTTTGGAGGGTCAGCATACCAAAGATTCTTTTATTTTATGGATGAAAAGTTAAAACGACAAAGCACTTGCGATACCTGAAATTGAGGAAATTTAAATGGTATGAGTTTATGAAGTCATAGAAATTTAATATTAATTTACCTTCAAAACTAAATTCATTAAAATAGTTGGAATTAAATTACTTAAATTCCTTAAATAGCACTATTATTTAAAATTCCTATGTTCAAGATTAAATATATTTTCTATTTATTGAATTAAGATGCGGAAAAATACATATTTTTATTAAACAGATATCACCAAATCATATTAATCACAGTTTCTGTTGAAATAACCCTTTATATGCAAACATGTTTGTAAATTCGGAAGGCCGATTTACAGTCACTTTTTGAATACAAGGGCTTTTAATCAACCAGAACTGCAATAATTTCACCCCGATCATTGCTACTTGAGGTGATATGAGAGTCGTATCCATGAACAAGACAACAAGGTAGACCATTCTTCATTAGGTTTAAATGATACCACAAATGTAATGAATTTTATAAAGTTAAGAGATTTAATAATTTTTAAAATTTTTTGTGGTATTAATTAGCGCAATACTTTGTCTCATCATGCTTTGTCCCACTAGCACTTTTTTGCAAAGGAAATTAATTCGAATTGAACCTACAGTTTAAAGTAGATTCCAAATCCCCACAAGCATTTACGACTGAGGAAGAAATCCAACCTGTGAATTGTTGAGCTAAAAGCCAGGGAACTAACTATTAAGCCACCAAGTTGGCATCTGGCTATAAGCAAAGTAATGCTACACTATTAAAGAACATTTTCCAATAAGATTAAAAATGTTCCATATTCTAACCTTTAAAAATCTCGACACAAGATGAAACTTTTAAACTTTAGCCATTGACGTAACAGTTGCCCACTGAAAATAAATTTACAAAACTTTTCAAAATTCATGAATAGTTTACAAACATTACGAGATAAATTAGTTTTAAGCTAATTTCGCACGTATGTACAAATTTTTAATAGATTCTGCATATTAAAATTTTGTTTTTATTATATATTAGTATAAAACCATGTGTGATCCAATTAGGATATAAATATAAATTTCCATTTAATTTTAGTAATCAAAAGTAATAAATAGCAATCACATGTTTTAATTTAACAAAAACAGGGAATATAATCAAAAAACCAATAATGTATGTTATTGACAAGAGAGGAAGTTTATTTTATTTTCTAATCAAATTTTTGCATTGAATGAAAGTTTAGCTTAGCATACAATTTGTGTGAGTGTGTCAATAGTATTTATAGATAAATTAACTTTTGAATCAGAAATAATTGATTTATGAATTTTACTGCAATTCAGACTACAAATTTTTGCGAAAAAAGCGTAACAACTAAATGTTGAGAACCCTTCTTTCTCATTGTTCAAAAAAAGTAAAACATTACGAAAATACAATGGAGATTCTATATAAATATTTAGCGCAAATTCAAAATAACACAAAGTCCTATTCAAAATATAGTAACTCAATAATAAGGAAAATATTGTGCAAAACTAATCAATGGTCAAATAGAAAATTCTAAAAATAAGAATTCAACTAGGCCAATGAGCTTTTGATGTCCAGTTGCAGAATAATCACAGAATAGCGTGCGCTGAAGAATAAAGACAGTGGGAAATGAAGTGTACGCCTACGCACGATTTTCCTGCTGGGGCGATTGTGATTATGAATAAGGCAAATGAATGGTTTTTTCCACGGATCATTTTCAATAAACAAACAATTTTTAATAAAGAGAACAGGCCATTGAACTTCGTGATGTACAAGTAGCTTAAACATCAAAATTTAGATTAAAATGTGTTAGAATTTAAGAAATATCAATCCCTTGTCAATAAAACAAATACTTAAATACCTAATTAAAATAATTATCAATAAGGAAATAAAAGTTCTTTTTCAGCTATAAAGTTGAACTCTAATTGTAGGTCAAAACATTTCTCAAGGATTAATTTCTCACAAAAAAATTAATGACAGCCTTCTTCCCGATGGTGACACAATAATTGTAACAAAGTTTGATTTACGAATGTAAGAAAGCGAACATGTCAGGTCATGTCCTGTTTAAAAATTTTTTCCACACATTGGAAATAAAAATCTAATAGATTTTTACGATTGACACTTCATTTCTAATAGCTGATATATTTTCATAAAGGTTTCACACAGTTGATTTTTCAAAAATTTAATAAAAAATTACGAACACCTATAAATTTATGTAATTTAGTACGTGAAATAAAAATTTTTTTTTTTTTTATTTACAGTCACACACATAGAATTGTGCGTACATAAAATATTCGAATAAACTTAAATTGAATTTTTAATCTTTTTGAAACATTCTATCTGTATGTATCATTTCTCTTTAAAATAAAACTTTACAATTGACAAACACAATCCAGAACATTAACTTATTCAAACCTTTTAAATTTTTTTATGGATGTTTCATATCTGAGAGTAAGCTATATATCAAAATGATTTTTGAGCACAAAACTTCTCTGTTACATTAGCTAGATGTGATTTATTTTATTTTACAATGTTTTCTTTTTTCTATTTTAATTCATTAAAAATACATTTCTACATTACGATATTAATTTGTATTTAAAATAACTCTACTTTTGAGCATATTTAAGATCCGAGTTTACTTTTTGTAAATAAAGTGTTTCTTATAAAAATAATTAGTCATTTTGTATAAGTAAATTTTTGTAAAAATACACTTTTCTATTCCAACTTAAAATAGCTTTAGTTAATCAATGATTTCTGGAAACAATAGAAAATATTATGAATTTTAATGCGTAGGAAAGCAGCAATATAAAAAGTTAAAAAAAAATGGAATAAAAATTCTACCCAAAATTAAAAAATCTAAATCAGAACAATACTGAAATATAATTAGCAAAAATGACAATTGCAAACAAGACTTTTTCAACACTTAGTCGTATAAGACTCATAATAAAAGTTATAGATACAGCAAAAAATCCCTAAAATTTCTGAGTTAGAAAATAAATTTATGACTGAAAGAAGGTAATTTATTCAGATGAAACAATTTTTCTTGCTGCACAAAAATGGCAAAAAGCCAACCTTGAAAAAAATGAAACAATTGAAGACAATAAGGTAATGTTATGCCTTGAAAATACTGACAGACTAGATCTCAACCTATGATACTCGTACCCCTGAGGCTGTCGTGTAACTAGTATTAGTGGCGACAGGGACCGATTATGAAAATGGTGTTTCCATTTCAGTGCCAAGAATTTGTGATGAAAAAATGTTGCTTCTAGCTGATTTAGAGAAGAATCGCCCGAGGCAGACCACGATTTTATTTACACTATCGATATATACGAGTATTAAATTTCGCAAAAGTGGAAAATGCCAGAATTAAAAAAAGTATCAATTGAAATATTTATCTTTTAATACTGATTGTGCATATTTCTAACCAGAGTGAAAGGGTAATATTAAAAGTAAAGATAATTTTAAAAATATATTTTAAAAGCTAAAATATTTTTAAGAATATTTAGAGTTCAATAATTAAAGTCTATTTCCCAAACTAGGTTTTAGTTTAAAATACTTTTATCCTTTTACTAATTACTAACATCTTATCACACACATTCATTCATTAGACACTATTATAATTCACAAGACATATTTAACGATTTACGGGTTTTATTTCGTAAAATTAGTTTAAAACTGCATAAAAATCATTCATTCCATAATATAAAATTCTCAATGGTATAAATATATATTACATCGAATTACATAAACATTCTTTTGATGCATTTCTTTGTTCCGCGATATCATAGGAAATTTCAAAACTAGAATACCAAAAGACATTTACATAATTTTTTGTGTAAAGTATTATATTAGCATAAAAACTGTTTCAAGTTGATAAAAATTTAAATTAAAGATCTATGGAATTTTTTTTATAAAAAAGTACATTTAAGTTTAATACAATGCCATTTGAGGTATGTTACCATGTCCAGTATAGTTACGATTTATATGCGAATAAAATTTTCCAAATGATTTATACTATTGTTATTAAAAGTATAGCCGTCATACTTTAACACAACACTTTTAAGATCATGGATTTGCAAATAGTATGAAAGTATGTTCAGTTATATTGGCTGGTTTAAGAATTTTTAATGGGAATATTGATAACTTAAAATCAATTAAAGTAGTTTTTTTAAAATATTTGAATTGTCTTTCATGAAAGATAATTTAATTGGAAACCCAAGTTGATATGGTTCAACATTTAATGTTTGGAATATTCATTGCAAAGTTATACTAGTATTGAGGATCAAATACGCGAACAATGGAGCTAACTCAAACAATGATCCACTCAGATGTAAAGATTACAGAATAATTTTTGATATGTTGTAACAATCACATAATGAACTAAAACTAATTATTATTAAAATAAAATATGGATTGATTTGATTTATTTTTCGCTCTATGGTCATCTTTTTTTGTTCAGGAGGGCTAATTAGACCGGTACCCAGTTTCAAGTGGATTCTGAGCCATTACAAATAGTCAAAAACAAGGTGAGATTCAAAGAAAAGATAATTCAATTTGATTATATGCTAATTTATTTGCCTAGTCAACTTGCTAGTGTCAACATGTTAGACAACTTGTTAGAACAACCATGTTTAATCAGGGATTCAGGAGATAAGACAACTTAGACTGTGGAAATAAGTCACAACACAAATATATCCAATAAAATAAAGACTACAGGTCTATGGTAACAAGTTGACTGAAGAATGAACTGAATCGCAGAACGATTGATAAATAACCTACTGTAAAAAGTTATACATTAGGTTATTTTTTTTATATTTTATGCCAATTGCAAGTTGATTAGGAAGTATATAATTTCAATGATAAAAACTACCAATTTTTTATAACCAGATTTTATCACTTTGCGTGGTCTCTCTGAAAAGGGATATTCTTCCAAGTGGATGGTTTCACGTTTCTGAGTCATTAAGATGAAGCAATCTCTTTTCTTCTATGTGCATAGTCATTATGTATAAAGAGATGGACATTTATTTAAGTATTTCCGCATTCGTGACTACCTTGAAGAAAACCATTCCGAAAGAATACAAGTAAGCATAAGCATCAAATTATGGGAACTATACTTCAGGGGGAGGGGATGTAAAATATTTCATCTTACTTTAAAAGATTTCTATTTGGCAAAGAATAGCACGAAGGACAAAAGATCAAGGAAAAACCAGCAACATTTCCTTACTATTGTTTAAAACTTGAAAATTTTTAAGCATGACTGAAATCGTTTAAATATTTGACATTTAAATTTTATTTGAAAAGTAATTAAGTTTTATTTAACAATTCAAATCTTTAATATTTTATGAAAATTGTTTAAATTACAGCTCCAAGAATTACTATGTTGAAATTACTTATTGTGTAAAAAGGGGGGAAGGTTACAATTTAAATTGCACAAAAGAGCTTTTTAACAATATTTTCCCTTTAAAATTATGTTTAATACTTTTGGTACCCGGAAAAAAATTATAACGCAAGGTTTGAAAACAAGGATAACAATATTAAACATTTTACTTTAATATTTGTGTCTATTAATAACATTTAAATATTATATCATCAATATCAGCTACAATTTATGTTGTAGAAAAAAATCTTCAGATTAATTTATTTTTCTCACTAAAATATAAATGAGTGAAATAATTTTGGTTAAAAAAAATTCTAGTTTTAAATTTGCGTAAAATTTTATTTTAGCTATTTTGCGATTTTAACAAGTTAAAAAATGTATAGAGAATATATAATAAGATTTTTAATTATGTTCTAAATTTTAACTTGTAATATTCAAATTATACAGGAATCATTCGTTACTGTTATATAAAAAAAATCTACTTGTGTTCAGAATAATCAATTTTTAAAAAACGACGAAAAGCATTTTTCAAAGAAAAATAGAAGCACAATACAAAAACAATTAAAACTTATTTTTAAAAGATTACCCCAAAAAGTATCTTAGTTACTAGTAAATTTAACAAACTGAAAATGTTAGGAGACCGTCGAGAATTTAGCTTATATTTAATTAAATGAGCTATTTAAAAAATAGATTCATTTTGTTCCTATTTTCGATTTTGTTTACCTGTAAAATTATCTGAAATCATTTATAAGTTCCTTTATATATATATATATTCATATAAATAAAAATCGTCTCAAGTTCTTAAGTAAGAAAAGACCGTAAAATATTGTCAATTTGCTTTAAATTATACAATAAAAAAATGCCAATAAAAAATAAGCAAAATTTACACCGTCAGAAAACCTTCAAAATAAAGTGATTTAGTGTAGTAAGATATTTACAAATAACATTTAAATCTAAAAAAAAAGTATTAATATGTACTTTCACAGAATATTTCTTTTTGTTCACCTATAATTCTCATACTTATATCATTAAAAACCTTTTCAGAGTAAACCTCCAATATCGCAAATTTCTGCCTACATAAATGCGCCAATTCTGTTTAAATATTATAAACTGTTAGGAAGTTAGTTATTTGGCTATGGATTATTTTACAATTTTTGAATTAGAAATGTTTAACTTTTAAGCTTTTGGTCTAAAAAAGAACTGAAGACCATTACACTAGGAGTTTCTCGAAATTTAATTATATGTGACCTAGGTTTAAGTATCTCTCTACAAATAATAGAGTTTACTTTTTAATCAAAACTAGCGTAAGATACGTGACATTTATGCTATTGTATTTTAAAAACAATAGAAAATAGATAAACCTAAATAGAGGTAAAATACAATGAAAGCAAGATAAAAATAAGATTGTGACTTATTCTAAAATATTGATTAAGAATATGGTGAGAAAAACTATGAAAGCTTTTAGATATTACGAAAGACTTGGAACAAAATTTCTAAATAATTTTTGTTGTGTTCAAATTTACATTATTTTTAACTTAACAAAATAATTTCCATGAAATAAGATTTATGATGCAATCTATTAAAGCATTAAATTTACATAAAGTATATTATTGGAGAAAGTTATAAAAAAATCTAACACTTCTGCGCAAGATTACTGAAAACTTATAAAATTCTCTTTTCTAGTACATAAAAATTTTACAAATGTATATACCTAAGTTATAACTTAATAAATACCTTAAGAAATTCTTCATTCATTTGTTCATGCTTGAAAAGATCAAAATCTTTCAGTTTCAATTTTATATTCAAAGCATCGGCAGTCATAATAGCAGTCCTACAAGCGGGACTAATCGGAAAGTTGTACAAGACAATAGTACTGGGCATACTGAACAGATGCGAAAGATACCAACAAAGTTACTGAATCTCATGGTTAAAAACCACTATATATATATACAAAACAAGTGTTTTCGTGACTGTAACCACTTAATGATATAATAGTAGAGTCAATTTCCAGGTTTTGAAACAAAAAACATTACGACTAAGTATTTCGTGGTTAGTCCTTATTAAAAGTAAATACAAGTAGTTCTGTATAATTCCCCAATTACATTTTTTTAGATGAAAATATAAAGTTTTCGTCCAAAACACAAAACAGTCAGCCAGGATAATTTATGTAATCAAGAACTAAATGTACGTTTAATGTCAAAATAAAGAATATCGAAAATTCGAGTAATCTTGCATGATAGAGGTAATAAGCAAATCCAATAAGTTTGAGCTAATGGATCCATTCAATTATTCTTAAGTAAATATTTAACTTTGGAATATTAATGCACTGTATAATTTAAAAGAGATTGCCAAACAAAAATATTACCTTAATGAATTCAGGTTTTAGTTGCTCTCCTGAAAACAAATCTACGTTTTTCTTATTGATGTCGATTTCCAGAATTTCAGCTGTCATGAGAATTGCGCGGCATGGCCCGCTAGCAGGTAGCATGTACAAGTCAATCGTCATCTTTGATTCAATAAGGATGATCGGAGAGCTTTTGATGAAGAGGACTGATGAACTAGACTGTCAGAGGCCACTACAACCCAACAAGTGCGAGTTTTGCGGAAGCCCAACAGTTTTTATCATTGCTATCATGAAGGTCGCAGTCACTACGCGATCATGTGGTTGCTTTTTTTTCTACTTGTCAAGCTTCCTGGCAAATAGCATTGTTAAAAAAGGAGGGAAGTGATAATGCAGAGTTGTAAAATATGACATCATAACCGATCATTGAAAGCTTTCCTCTTCGAATTGCTTTGAGCAAGCATTTAAATAGGGAGATTTAATTGTTTCATAAAAAAGTCGAATTCATCAGAGTAAATGTAACTTCTCCGTTTTTATGTAGAAAACCCTAATTATGCTCTGAACGATGACCCAGATTTCCTCAAGTTTCATAATGAATGGTTTTTTTCACTTCTTGTTTTGATTGCGTTCGCCTTGTTTTTTTTTATGCTGTCCTTAAGTGATGAAATTAACACGGATATGAATCTATTAACAAAAAAAAAAAAAAAAAGTTGTAGAGTAATTTTGGTCAACTAGATGTGGATTGGATCTCAGTATAATGATATTTACTCCAACTCGCTATGTAAATAGGTGAAATCTTTGAAATGAAACAGTTAATATATGCTGAAGATATGTGAAGGTTTCAATTAAAAGTTTAAAAAATCCATAATTTTTTTTAGTCCATGCTTTAACACTTGAATTTACTCATAATATTGTTCTATTTGTTAGAGCAATACAAAATAAACTTATTTTACAAAACTTTTTGAAAGCTGCTTTTAACTAAATGTTTTTTGAATAGATAAGAGAAATCAAATTAAAGCTTATCAACTTTTAAAATAATTCTGTATGACTGTCGCTCAATGGTCATTTATTACTCGTGAGGGCTAATTAGACCGGGACCTACAGTTTAAAAAAAATGGATTCTGAACCATTACAAACATCTAAACTACAAGTGGTATTCGAATCCACGAACTGTTCATTCAAAAACTATAGCGCTAATCATTCGGCTGCCAGTTCAGATAAGTTTTGAAATTTAATGTTTGCTTAAAAAAAAAAAAAAAAAAAAAAAAAAAAAAAAACATTGAGTTTAAATATTTATCTATTTTATTAATACAAAAGTTAGTTTTCAAATGGTAGAATTTAAATTACCGGTAGAAGATATTAACCTGAATAATCTTTGGAAAATAAAATATAATTATCAATCCTATTCTGTGAATTTAATTTATCTAAGTACATTACATTTTAAGCAGTTTTAACCTAAATCAGTACACAAAAATGGAAGAGAAAAAATTTCGAAAGTTACAAAAAGCCCTTACAAATATGCTTTTATAATTATGTTTATAACGAAATTTAATTATGTATTGTAATAGTACATATATTTTATATTTAAAAATTATGATTTTTTTTAACGTCTAATTTGTCGCCACATTTTCCGATTAAACTTTAAAATATAAACCTACTTTAAAATTATAGGACTTAAATACAATTAATAAAATTTGAAAACTTTTGTTGAATGTTTTATTCCCTGCCAATAAAACATTGATTCAAATGAATTTAAATTTTTATTTTGGGATTTATGAAATTTTTTGTTATTAATGCTTATATATTGATTAGTTATTTCGCCACTTCCTTTTGGGCGTAGATATATGTTTGTAGTACCAATTAAAGCGGTAGTTAAATTGAATTAGAGCCCTTGTATAAAATGCTAAACGGGCAGCTGAATAGTTAATAGTCAAGTTTTCGATTTATCACTTTGGTTCGATTCCTTTATAGGACATCGAAAGTTTTAAGAGCGGTTTGGAATCCACTTAAAATTATAAGTCTATCTAACAACTTATCTTAAGATGAAGATAGAGTGACGAAGATTCTTTTGAATAAAAGACTAGAGTACACAAAATTTACCATTGTCAAAATAAAACAGATTTTGGTTCATTATGAACTCAAAGCGCTAACCATTGAACGACAGCTCGGGGGAAAAAAATAATGAAGATATTTGTGTTGGTCAGATACCATAAGAACAATTTTCACGCATTTACAAGTGATGAAGTTCATATCTGGTAGAGATAAGTCATTCTCACAACCAGAAGAGAGTAAGTTCGACTTGTAAGTTCGAATTTCCAACGTGATCACTTACGGCTTCAGGAACACGTAAGGTTCCTGAAGCCGTAAGTGATCACAATAGGTAATCACAATGCCTCCAAGTAAAATATTTCTGGATTGTGGTAGGTCAAGTCTGCGGGTCTTCTGCTTGATTCCTGCTCATGAATTAAGATGACCTATCCACTTTCGTGTTTATGACGTCACACACTCTATAAGCACCACTGTACAAGAAACATTCACTTTAGCACCTGTGCTGTACGGTAGGGCTTGTGCTATAACCAATTGTTTGGCAGTTGAAATAAACAAAGGGTTACTAAATACTAAAATATAACTGATGATTTTACTTTAGAATTATAAAATTTAGTAACGCGATGAAGAATATGATAACGTCTATTTTCATTCACGAAATTTCTCGACAAAAATTTATACAAATCATTGACTTCAATATTTTTTAAAGATAATCAGCAGGGGTATTTTAATCATGAAGGCCATTTTCTTAAAAATTATAGCTGAATTGGCTACTGAATGGTAAGTCCTAAGCTGAACTGTTCATGGGTTCGAATCTTAATTTCTGTTTAGATGTGAGTAACGGTTTAGAATCTACTTTAAACAGTAGATTCCAATCTAATGTACATAAAATAACCGTTGTGTGACCAACAATCAACACAAATATTGTCAGCAAAACAATCTTTTACATTCAAACGAGAAATCAAGCGTTGTCTGAATATATTACTATTGGTCAAGAAATATTTATTGATTAAAAAATTTAAAGATTTTTTTAATATTTAAAATTCATAGCGTGTGTTTATTTTGAAAATAGTGAAAAATCGAATAATGAAAAGAACAGACTTCCGTTACTTTCCATTAGGAGCATTAAAAAGAATTTTGGCATAAATTCCGATATCGATGTTTCGAAACTACCCGACGTTTTCCGGAACTTTTCTCCACACACATTCAAAGTTTTCATATTTCAACATAAAAAGTAGAAATATAGTTTTCATGATATTTCAATATAATTCATGCGTTGTGAAAAATAATTCAAGTTTCGATAGCACAGTACGAATAAAAAGGAAAAACGCATGCATTCCTTTTTGATAAAGATAATTATATGAACATAATAGAAATCTATTTCACTTTTAACGGATGCCATCAAACTTATAGTTAACGTTTCAGTAGCAACTTATTACGTTGCCATGGTAACACCAGCGCAGCACGTCATAGAACTTATACTACATTCTTTTAGAAACTCTATTTATTGTACACAATAAAATGATAGAGATAAGGTGTTCCAATGGTTATAAAATATTTACAGGTAAAATAATTATATGCTAGAACTTATTTGAAAAGTATGGCACGACATGATTCATAAAATTCAGATTCATTCACTATATCGATTCAATTTTGTTAACAATAGTTCAACAGATTTAGTTGATCACCTTAACTTTTTGCAAATTAGTTATTTTAATCAAGAATCCATGATCACGATTCACAATGAAAATCTAACCCTAAAACTATTGAATTACAAACCAAAGCGCATATTTTTTAGTTATTTCTACTAAAATTTGGCTGATGACTAATATCAAACGCTTTAAAACATTTTCTTTATTTCACAAAACTATAGAAGCAATCCAACACTGAAATATACTAGATTTAGTTTTCCATAAACGGAATCTGAAATTTTCAAATTTTAAAATTTACAACTTTCTTTTAAGTTTAATATTTACAACATACAAAGTTTACAAGCAAATTCTCAAATTGTGTAGAAATATGAAAACTTATAACTTCCAGATGATGTACCATGGAAAATAATGTAAAAATATGATTCTCAAAACATTAAAATATAAAAGTAACTGCAGCGACATTTTTGTTCATTAGGGGCATGCAATACAAAACAGGTTTTTTTTTTTATCATTGTTCTTTAAGCTTCATTAATCAGATGTAATGAAAATGATAAATTTATAATCAGGTTTCTTCTAAGAATTGACAATTTAATTTTTTAACCAAAATTTCAATCGGAATTCTTAAGCATAATATAGAAATTTATGAAGCTTTCATTTAGTTAATAAAGTTTTGGACAATTTCCCCACAATACGTCCGAAAAGGTCATTCAGACTTTGTGTGGCAATCCACCAGATAATGAACAGTTTCCACTAAGGAAGAAGTGCTGAACAGTTGATTATTACAAAAAAGAATGTTTCAAACATAATGCAAGGAAGGAAAGTTTTCGAAGAGATAATTGAAGAAATAAGTTCAGATATATTTTATCAATATACACGTTTATAAAGCAGTGGAGAGAAATAAATACGCTGAATATATATTTAAATTAACTTTTACAAGGCATGTATTAGCTAGATAGCTCATGCAGACTTTAGTTTAAATGAATCTTTTTCAAGAAGCAAGCAATTTGGTCGGATTATTAATCGGTCGGAATTAAATTAAGTTGTGCAGCAGCGGGAAATTAAAGAAACTAGGAAACAAATATTATAGCAGTCGGAAATAGAATATTTCAAGGCAAGTACTGTAAAAAATGGTTGCATCTTGCCACATTAAAAAAGGCACATTGACGAACAAACTTTTAAATGTTGCTATGTTAATGCGGTATTGATTCCCTATCTTCGAGTATATCATTCTATTCCACAGCTCTTGGAGACGAGCCCACGTTAATTTGACGCCCGAAGTCCTACCTTTGGTGTGATGATTGGTTGGTTAGATTTTATGGCGCAAGGTCCAAAATAGGACATGCTGCGCCAAAAAACAGAGAGAAAGGAATGAAGGAAACGTCCTTTGGTGTGATGAGGAAAGGAGAATGTCAGCTCATGTGTGACTTCGTCATCTGACCGCATTTCACAATTACGAAGCATTTGGTGATTGACGAGTAATATATACCCGTTAACCTTAAAGTCCAGTCCAGGGTTCATTTACCTCGCTATGTATATATATGTTACACAACTTACAGCTTAATCTTTGTGATACAATTTGTATAGAACTTGCTAATCATTTTCTTATAGAACAAAACGTAAATTGTTTAGAACTATTTTTGGGGACACTACATAGTATATCTACCTGTTTCACAATTTAAGAATTTATGTATAACCTCATTATCTAATCACCTAGTTTTTAAAATCTGTCAAAAGTGATTTGGTTGGATTGTTATTTTATGCTCTCTTTACGGTGAATTCCACAAAGACTTACGATTAAAATGAGACTTTCCAATAACTACTGAATATGCCAAACGTGACTCAACTCACGAGCTTTGCAAAAGCTGAATTAACATTTTGTAAAACAAAAGATATGTTTGTAAATCTTTAGAAAGTCTTTGAAAAGCATCTATCATTTAAGAAAAATATCATTACATTTAATAAAGGTAAACCATTATCATTTTGGTATAAAGACTATTGTTAGTTAAAATACAAAAAATCTTATATTTAATAACTTCGGTTACGAATTGTATTAAAGTAATTTTGAAACACACTCGATAGATTATAATAGAACAATTTAAAGTTTTCAAAGAAATTAAAAATGCAAAGAATTTGTATAAGGGTACCATTTAATTATAGTGATTTTTTTTTAAACTATGAGTCACTAACAGTTTATTCTTCGAAAGAAAAGTCACTTAAGAAAATTAAATTTACTAGTAGTTGTACTTAAATATCATTAAATTTTTCTTCAAACTAATCTCAGTTTTAGTGGTCCAATTTGACTGCGGATTTTTAAAGCCAAGCAATACAATTTCCATTGAATTATTTAATTATCTACATAATAATTAAGTTCAGCCATTGAAATTCGAAATGCACATCTTGATTATAAGCTAGATTATATATATATGGAGATTAACATATAATAACTAAAAAAATTCTAAAATATTTAATTCCATTTAGAAAAAATTTTAATTTGAACTATCTAGTTTTCGTACACATATGTGAAAACTCAAAATATTTAAATAAAACAGCAATATTATTTAAAATATTCAAATTTTAAACGCTAATCCCAGTATTATATTGAGAAAATTTTTCATCTTCTAGAGAAGAGTTTTAGGGGATTAAACTAGTTTTTTTGATGAAATAGAAGTCATTCTAATATAAGATGAAAGTTAGAAATAGACAATACAATGATGTTATTCACAAAACTGACATTTTCATATAATTATATTTTGTCACTGCATTAATTAAAGAGTATTCAAAACAAGTAGAAAATAGTTTCTCACAAAATAATAATGCATTTAAAGGGATTATGTTATGTTTATTAATAAGATGGGTTAGTAAGTAGAGTTATTTTACGAAATAGTTCATAGGAAAGATTTTGGTTTGTGTTTGTTACTATCATTTTTCATAAAAGGCTATTATTAGGTTAATACGAACACGCACGCCACTAATAGTAACTGAGGCCACTAACTTTACAACTGAAGGCCAGAGATCTTAATTATTCAGCTGAGAGTTCAATGTTTTAAAAAAGAAAATGAGAAAAGTTAGATAAGTTTGACAATCAATATTTTTGAATTTATATCAATGTTTATAGCAAATAACATTCGTAGAGAACTAAGTTTTCATAAAAAATATATGGTACACAGAAACTTTTTAGAGCAAATTAAAAATATTAGAACCGAATAGAGTAGAACACGAGGATGTTTCAGAAATTTATTCTAATCATAAATTATAAAAATGGTGTCAATTTATTATATCGGTAAAATTCTAATTAATGAATGAATTTTTTAACTTGAGAACAAGTAAAGAGTCGATTGAAAAAGCAGGAAATAAAAACTTTAATTATTGAAAATATTCGTATAGTTATAGAATTGTAAATATTCTTATAATTTATGACTTTCTAATTATATATTTATGTTTTCATTTAGACGCGAAACATGGATGCATAAAATGATCCTTATTTTTTCACTCTAAATAATAAATCAAAAATAGAAAAATTTTTCTTTGTAATCTGTAAGAATTTATTAAGACTATTAATAGTAAAATTTTGAGAATATTTGCTCCCAAAGTGGAATTAAAATCCAAATGTTTAATGTTTCTCCATACCTTTATGAATTCCGGCTTCAACTGTTCACCGGTGGCCAAATTCACAAGTTTCTGATTGACATCCAATCCAATGATTTTAGCTGTCATCAGCACGGCCCTGCAAGGACCGCTGGCAGGTGCTAGGTACACGTCAACAGGCATGGTGCTCACTTCTTGAGTTTTTCCGGCGACTGAACTACACGAACCCAGGGCTGAACTGTTATATTCTGAACTTTTAAGATAAATACAGACTCGAAGTTGCGAAATGCTCAGTCGTGATTGGAGAAAACTTCAAAGAGAGACAAGATTAAGAATCCTCGTAAGCAATTGGAGCGGCAGCCGGTTACGAAAAACGAAAAAAAAAACAATAAAAATATTTCCTTCAGTTACCAAACATTCGACGCGTCAAAAGATAAAAAACGAAACAGGTTATCAACAGGAGAGCGTGAAAGTTTAGGTTAACGGCGTCAGATGGCGCAGTGGAGTTTTACCGCACTCCTTTCTCAGGATCCGCGGGTATTTGAGCGTACTATAGAGGGATAGTCTCCAAATAATATTTCAGAATTATTTGTTTTGTCGCCGCGCGCCATCTAACTACGCGATGTCTAAATATATTGATTCAATGAATCATGTTGCTATGAAAATTTTAAGACAGCTGAAAGGATTAACTTAAGTTGTCGCTAATAATATATGATACATATAAATTGATATTGCTCAACTAACGCGCAACTTTTCGAATATTTTAATTGAACGCATAATTTGTCGCTGTATACATGTTTATATATGCCAAAGTATGTCAAATTTGTGAGATATTTAGATACATGAGCCAGCTATCTATAACAAAATTGTGTGGAAAATAAAATTTAAATGTTTTTGTCGCAAAACCAAAAGATTATCAAAAACTAATTTGATCAATGAAGATACATGCTTAAAAAAAGTTATAAATATCAATTTATATTTTTACTTTACATCAAAAACAGAACTAAATGCAAAAACTTTTTGGAAAAAAAAAGACATAAAGAAAAAAATCAAATCAAACTATTTTTTAAATTTATTATATTCAATATGCTAATTTCTCATTTTTTACTAATTATCTAGTGTCAGTAAATTAGATATTTTTAAAACTCTTCCTGAATATATAGTTTACAACTGATTTTTTTTTTCTTTTAATCAAAAAGGTTATCCGTTAACATGCATTTTGTCTTCCTTTTCTCCTCAATTTATTATATCTATTATCCAAAGAATTTGGAAATTTAAAATTTTAGATCACTTTGAACATTTTGCACAGATATGTGAAAATTCTGAATTCATATCTCATCTTTCACAAAAGATTTGGCACATGTATGAATATAAGCCATTAATTATAGTCAATTAAAATTATATTATACCTTAAATCCGAATATGTTTGATCTTTTAGTTTTTCTCATGAATGTGTAAGACTCTATTTTCTTTATATGACAAATACTATATATATTAATTATATGTTATTTATATAACTAATTCACCGTTTATTGTAACTTTATAACCAAAAACGTATTCAGAAATTAATGCACATGTTCACCAACCAATTTTTTATTCATTTTTCTTTAAGTTTGGAAAATATTCGTTGATTTTAAATATATTTTAATGTTTTCTTTTGCTAATATTTTTCAAAAAAAAAAAAAAAAAAAAAAAAAGTTGGTACACAATACATTAATTTCATTGAATATCTCATCTCTGCATTCATATTTGTCAGAATGGGCACTTGGGAATTTTGGGGTTTTCTTTCTTTCGACATTTAAATACAGCCAATTACCTATGAACAATCTTCTTGGAAAGGAAAACTATATCGATTTTCAAATGTTTTACCATGTTCTGTTATACCATTCAAATGCTCTGTCATGAGATACCAATGCGTATTAAAAATACTACTTTTTCCAATTTTTTTATTGTTTTATTACACCATTAAAAACATATAAATACTCATCTGTTATTATACTATCGTAATAAATTTGATACAATTTATTACTATACTACTCCAATAAATATAAGAATATAAAATGCTATTGCGAATTCATATATTATAAAAATTTGATAATATTTCATAAAAGATTCGATTCAATTTTTATTTATTCTTTTGAACAAAATGAACATCTAAATTTTAGATGAATATTACCTTTTATACGGAGCATACAAATTATTACATTTTCAAGGTCATGTGTGTTAATATTTCTTTTGGGCCGCATTTTATGGCGGCAAATAATAACTTAATAATAGAATTTTTAGAGCTTATTTAGTATTTGACTGGGACTAAAACATTCCAAGCAATAACGCTTAACACATACTTTATTTTTTAAATCTACAGATGGGAAGCTGCTATCCTAAATGTCACCCCTTCTGCATACGCTTCAGTGGTTTTGGATAATCTTTCTATACTTAGGCGACTGACAAAGGAAGAACATGGCAGGAAGTTCAATTGCTGTAGACACGCCTATAGCATACCTCATTAATAGGAAAAGCATTCTGTTTGTATCGCTATCCGAATCAGCTCATTTGTTTTCGGGCCATTTCGATCGGTCTCTCGAAGATTGTTAATGTGTTCGATCGTCTGGAAGAGATTAAAAACTCACACATATCAGCACGAACAAAAGAAGTCACGAATACAAAAAAGCATGATGAACTTGAAATGAAATGCGCCGACGTGATCCAGGGGAAAATGAATTAGATGTACGAAGTAGAGAAACTGAAAATAATCAATAATCCATTACATAATGGCCCAGAGTGAAGGCATGACTGTAATTTCTGGTATTATGTGATCTGCTTGAGGTTATGCTTTCACATTATCCAAAGAGGCTGCGTTTTCATTAAACTCGAGTATTATATTTAGTAGATTAATTTGCTTAACTGTAAATTTCTTGATTTACAATGCAGTTTTTCTTTATAACTTGTTTCAATTACTAAATAGCTAGAAAATGTATATATGTAAAAATAAACTATTTTTTTTTTATTTATTTACAAATTTTAATATAAAATATTTAAATATTTATTAGAAGAGAGTGAGAGTGTGTGTAATGAGAGTAATTGTAATTTAACTCTCAATTAAATTAATTTAATTGAGAGTGTGTGTATGATAATTATGGATTTAATTGTTCCTTCAATGCGTATAATTTCTAGTATACTGTCTGTCCTTTTTGTAAAGGTGAATTTCAGTCTAAAGTATTATATAAAAAATTGAATTAAAGGACAAATGTTCTATTACTGCTTTCTTGCTAAATCAAAATACAGAATTAAATTCATACATTTCCATTTCCTTGCTCGCAAATTTTTAAAGACAGTTTTCAGTCATCCAGGTTAAACCTCCATTTCGCCTCAGCCAGAGTTTTAATTTATACACTTTATTATAAATTTTTTATGACCTTCCGAGTTTCGGTTCATAATGTCATATAGTTTTTACCCTTTTTAAATGACCATAATGAATTTTCGGGATGACATTTCAAATATATAAATATAAAAAATAATTCAGATTAATTTTTTTTAAGAAAACTGAATTGATTTTTTTAAGAATTTAAAAATTTGTTTATTTTATTTTAACTCTGATGTTACTCATACGGCAAAAACAAGACTTGATTATTAGATGAATAATAACTCATAATACCTACTTGAAATAACTATTATAAGAACTTGGTATCTTATTTTTTTATATCAATGAGTATTTTTTTAAATATTTTTATGTAAGATTTTAAGAGAAATTTAGTATTTACTGACTATTTATTGTATCCTTTGATACGTGTAAGTTTAGCTTAGACAAAAAATTTAGTTGTTTAGGTACCACGGGAGAAAAATATATTTGTTTAAGAAGAGCCAATTCAATTGAACAAATAATTGAGTACTGAAAACACTATATTGTGAGCAGTTAGATTGATATCAAAAATAGCAATTACGATTTACTAGTAATAGCTTATATTCCTGTATAATGATGTGAAATTTCAATATTATTTTAATTATCTAAAGATAAAAAAGTATACTTATTTCTCTAACTTATTTTAAAAAATTTAATCTTAGCATAGAAAAAGACATTAAAATAATTAATGATCAGGCTTAAGGAAATATTTCATGCCAATGTTTTATATTTATTAAGACAATAATGAGTTACATAAATTAATAAATTTTCTTTTCATTTTGTAGCTGATATTTTTTGTCTATCTTTTGCTGACGTGAGCTCATTGCAAAATGAGTTTTCCTAATAAAAAATAATTGTGTTAATCATTTAAAAATTACAATGTCAGTAAATTTCTTTAAAGGAATATCATTTTTATTTAACACATGTGAATAATATTTAATGTACTTTTTAGAACGAAGTAGAAACTAAAACTATAGAAAAATCTTTATAATATTCCGTTCATAATAGAAACATTTTATTAAAAATATTTCTACACATTTATAAGAGCACGGAGTAAAAAAAATCTTTAGAGGGAATATTTTTTGTGCTATGTAAGAAACTATTTTTTGTCATGAATTAAAAATGTATATCAGAATATCATCAAATGCCTCAATATATGTCTACTATATATAAATATAAAAATACTAACACTCAATTGTGAAGAGAATGTATGGTTATTTACATTATTATTTAAAAACCACATTAAAATTTCCTTTTTCAGTCTTCAATACAAATGATCGGAAGTGTGACATAATTACTGAGTTTTAGAATTTTATATACCCATTATTTTAAAGAAGTGCACACTGTTATAAGTTTGACACATCAAAGATAGAAGAAACGCCCTGAATTCTCGGCATGTTTCGGTGATTAAGATCGATGAAGCTCTTAGCGATTCATCGATTCTAGTCGAAGGAAGGCATTGTTAGGCCTTCCTGTCTGTATCCATGGTAACAAATGCTCCTGTCATTACTATCGCATTTAACTATAAACCAAGGGGACTAATTATTATTCGTTATTGTTTATAGTAAAACAACTATCCAGGGACAAAAATTTAAATACGAATGTGTTTGCAATAATCATATTTTATTAATATAGTTTGGAAAATAATATTAT
>JAPDSC010008399.1:18056-59178 GCA_026290005.1 Latrodectus geometricus | reverse complement strand
AAAAAAAAAAATCCAATATTTATTGACATTAATAGCAAGAAGGCAGTTTAATAAAAAATGTAACCTTCCAAGAATTTTTTGCCTTGTTTGATGTTTCAAATGGTAAAATTCAAAATAGTATTTAGGTCTTAAATGTTAAATCCAAAATTTGGTTGCAGAAGAATATTAAATTAGATACATGTTTATACGAAATAAATACGTCTTGATGTGATTAATATAAAAAAGTATCATTGCAGATGCAGTAGAAGTTTTACTGTTCCAATTTTATGATTAGGAATTGAAGTAAATGAAAAATATCCAATCACAGTAAAAATAATTGTTTTCTGTGTGCTCTGTTATTATTATAGCAGTTATAATATATCAATCATTTTTAAGAAAATAAAATTAAAACAATATTAGAAACCATATGAATATTAGTTGAGAAACAGAAAATAATAGAAAACAGCTAGTGCTAGTGTTGAATAAACAATTTACGACAAAAGTAAGATGAGTAGAAATATTGTCAACATCATTTAAGCTTCTAATTACATAAAGATGAATATAGGAAAGAAGTCCTTAAAAATTACCAATAAATGCTTAATATTAAAGTGATAAATATAGTAAAGAAATTATTAATATAAGTTCATCCATCAAAATGTTTCTCAATATTCCGATTTTATGACATAGGAGATTTTGATTTCGTTAATTAAAGTAATAATATTATAATTTCAACAGAAAAAATGTTTATTTCACGGAAAAAAAACGTCAATGCAAATGAAAAAAATTAATTTTAACAGGATTTTCGTTTTTCAGTTAATAATGCAAACATTGCTTTAGAAAATTTGAAAATTTACATGATATACATATATCTCAATGTGAAATTATAACAGATTAATTCTATTCATTTACAATAAAAGAAAAATTGTTGAAATTGCCGAACCATCTCAACATATCCAAGTGCAGAAAACATCACATTTATTTCCAAATCCTGAATTGTAATTTTGGATTTTCTAGATTATTCAAGATTTGAGATTTCTTGTCAATTAATTCTGAAATCCTAAAATATCTAAATTTTTAAAAAAACTTACAATTTTTATTAAAAAAAACCCAAAGGAGCATTGTTTTATTCTTAAAAATGAGATTTCTATTTGGAATATTTCCTTTCTTTGTAAAAAGTTAATGAAGATTTGAAATCCTTACGAAAGTCTCATATCTCAGTGACATTTAATTCTTTTTTAGCTCAGTTTTATTCACACTTCTGGACACCGTAAATGCAGCACCCTGAAGGAAGCATGTACATAAAATGAAATTTATAACATGCATTAGTGGATGTGAGATATGCAATTGATTAGAATTTCAGCGCAGACGCACATCAAGCATGCCTGTGGCACCACTTCAAAGCACTATTTATGGTTTGGAGATTTTGACGATTTCAAGTTTGGAAAGTATGTTTTTCAGAAAAATCATCAATTATGCCAAGTAGAAAACAACGATCATTTTTTGATCAACTATCCGAGTTCTACAGAGGAAGGATAGTGGCCTACCGGGATTGGGAATTATCTTTCAGGTAAAACGTGGTAGTCGTGTTGGACGAAACAAAACAACCGTAACGTGGATATGCGATTGTTTGATGTAGGAGGAGGGTATGACGGATTGACGTGTTTCATCACATCCACTTCAGTGCACCACTTCACGTGATGACAGGCAAATTGTGCGCATGACAATGACGAATCGCTCAGCCACATCACGAATCATAGCACACCTCATTCAGTCTGTAAAGCATCATCCAGTGTCTGACAGTACCATTCGACGCCGTTTACAGCAGAGTGCTCTGCACCCAAGACGACCATTGCTTCGTCTACCCATGATGCCAAACCACTGACATCTCCACGGCCAATGGTGCGATGAAAGAAATATGTGGATGGCAGAATGGAATGAAATTGTCTTTACTGACGAGTCAAGCTTCTGTCTGCAACACTACTATGGTTGCATTCGAGTCTGGAGACACAGTGGAGAGAGAATGCTGAACAGCTGCGTTATGCACCGGCACGCTGGTCATGTACCGGGTTTTATGGTATAGGATGGAATTGGACATCACTCTCGCTAGCCTATAGTACGCATTGCCAGTACTTTAAACAGCTAGCACTAAATTTCCAAGGTGTTGAAGCCAGTAGTCCTTCCTTACTTCTTTACCATGGCCACAGCAATATTTCAACACGATAATATGCAACCACACAGATAATGCACGCAATGTCCAAATGTTCTTCTTCAAACGCAAGATTGAATTGCTTCCCTAGCCGGTTTGCTCTCCAGTTTTTCACCGTTAGAAAACATGTAGTCCATGATTGCTTAACGATTGACCCAGATTACATCCCATCTGCCAGACCAGATCAACTTGGGCAATGGGTGGAAGCTACTTGATCTGCCGTACTCCAAGAACACATCCAAAGTCTCTTTAAATCAATTCCGAGGCGTGTGGCAGCGGTGATCTCTAGCAATTGCGGCCTCTCTGGCTACTGATTTTTGTATGAATCACACTTTACGGAAGTTTATAAATTTATTATTTGATACTTGCTGTCTTACGATACTTAACATCATTTTAACCCTGGAAAACATGTTATCTATAAAATAAATTTATTTGTGATATCTCTTGTCTTTCTTGGTGTTGTGCCATTTGGTTTGCCAGCAGTGTATAAATTCCTTGATGTTTGAAAGGTTTTCCAAAAAGATTTTTATTTATTACTATATGCTTCAAATTACAATTAATTCGTGTCAGATTTTAGGATTGATTTTCTTAAGTAACAATCTTTAAAATGTCATACACTTATTTGTTATGATGATTACCGTCAATCACAATTAATGCTAGATGCTTCTTTATTGAAAATTCACTTGTTTCAATAGAGAAGGTAATCGTTACTTAAAGCAAATAAATCTATGTCGTGGTACAATCCACAAGGAAAATTAAATATGCATCCTCAGAGCTAACAGAAAACTGCACACTTTTGAATATTTACAAAAGTATATATTAAGAGATTTGTCATTAAGAACTCAACTAAAAAAGGTTTCCTTTTTTTTAACTAAATAGAAAAAACTCTATACTTTAAATTTCAGTGCATACATGCGTCGAAATTTGTTTGTTGGATTATTCCAATCCTGCAAAATGAATGTATTTGAAGTTTTTGGAACTGAGAAACACACGGATAATGCAATCAATAAATGTAATCAAACCAAAAAGAGCCTTATTATTCAAATTGTTAGTTAACTGATATCTGCGGAGCTTATTAAACTTTGTATAGATATATATATATAGTATGGAATATATACAATACACCGTTCATTTCATTTTCTTAAAGATCATTTACAAATTTATCACATTTTCGATTTATTTAATAATTATTCGATTCTTATTCACCAATGAAGAAGATAATTATTCTATCCTCCAGCTCTACAGTTCATAAATTCAATTCACACTTCCATCGATGATATTTTTAGAAGTTTCGAATTAACTTAAAACTGTATGTCCCAATTTCATTTGTTCGCATGTCAACCATCGATAACAAAATGCTGTGCTGAGTCATATTCTTAGATTCACTGCATTTTTTCTACTGCATTCATTTTTTCTTAATAATTTTATTAACTATCAGTTTATTGTGACTTAACACTTATTTTCACTGTTATTCATCTATAATTGTTATTGTTTCAATTTATTTTTCATCAGTTTTCAAAGAAAGGATCTCTTCATTCATTATATTATTCGCAAAGCTGAATCAAATGTACTTTTAACTGCATATACAAGACCACGTCATTATAAATTATTCAATTTTTAGCGCAAATTATTTATGACGAAAGACATATCATTACAAAATTAAATATGTCTTCCTTTACATTAATTATAAACAGTTTACTTTAGTTTTCCTTTAATTCTTTAATAATGCTAATGCTTAAATTTTAATGAAATATTTTGCCATAATTTAACATTTATTCTTAGTTCATAACAAAGGTAAATATACTTATTAAGTATTTTTGGCTTTATGTGCTAGTAATGTTTATGAATAGCACGCTCAAAAAATATAAGAAAGGAGCAATGTCCTAACTTTGTTGGAAGATATTCTTTAAGAAGAATAAGAATAACATTGAAGTTGATTTTCACGAGTAAATAATTGATACTTCAAACCCGTAATTATAATAAATTTGAAATATTCCTCATGCATTACCATTTGATTCCTCATTCAAACATTTATTTAAAACTAAAGTATATAATGACATATATATGTGATCAAACATTATATATATATATATATATATATATATATATATATATATATATATATATATATATATATATATATATATATATATATATATATATACAGATAAATAGATGTAAATATATACTTATATGTTTGTGTATGTGTTTGCAAATTTTTATACATTTATACATAACATTTAACATGTAATAATAATATACTAAGAATAATAATAAACTAATTTCTACTAAAAATAAAATTAAAAATCAGATCGATTTTTTTTAATAAAACATGTTACGAAGCACTAAAAAATTGATTTCATAAGTTAAGGTTAGAATTTCTTTTTATGCGTTGTTTTTTATTCAATGTTAAATTTTCCATTTTTATGTATTAGTAAAACTTTTACTACGCAAAGCACCTCAACCAGTAAAATGATCCGGAATATTTCGAATGAGGATATATAAAATAATGCATTTTTTGTATCTGCCATAAACTAAACCAAAAAGTTGCAATGAAGATGTTTTCGTTTTGAGACTGTCATTTGGGTGAAAAGTTGTAAAGAGCTGATTACTATTGGTATTGTATTTCCTTCAATATTTAATCTACGTTTTTTTTATTAAATAACAGTTATTACACAAATTTATTTTAATGATTATGAATGTTACAGAATGTATCGGCAGTTTTTGTTAAATTGGAATATTATAAAAAAATTGAAATCAAATTAAAATTTATGATTGCTTATATATAATTATTTATATTTGACATTACTTAACACTGCTTAAATAGTCATTCATCTCCTCAGCTATAAACTTTTTTAAATTTGTGTTTAAATCTATATTTAATTTCATATTAAACATTTTGATCAAGATAAGAAAAAATCTCTGAAAATAATTATAATTTCTAAAAGAAATGTCATGGTGTTTATGCAATTAAATTTGAATTGAGCATATAAGTTTTATTCTAATATGGACATGTTTGTTGGTCGTTTAGAGATAATTTTTTTGTACACCTAAGCTATACTGAATAGAATAGAATCTGATTACTGTATTCGATATAAATAAATCATACCCTCTTAAAAATACCAATCTTCACTTTCCTTATTCACAATATATTCCAGGCAAACGGAATATTCCATTCTTAAATCTTGACCAATCATAAAGGAAAAAATTCAATAAGAAAGCTTCATGAATCTTATATAATTGTATATGTGTAAATATTTCATTAAATGGTTCATTTTTCATTAATTTGCATGCGAATGCAAATGTTTTTTCTCATTAAGTTACTAATAATTTATTTAAAATTATTAAATTACTAAAACCACAAAAAATATTTAACAAACTTTACACTTATCAATTGTTGATGAACATTCGATTTTTTAAGTGTATGGTAAGATAAAGCTTACCATACACTTAATAATTTGGTAATTTTATATTTTATTAAATTTTGTTTATATTCAAATATTGGGTAATCATTTTTTGAAATTTTAACTATGCATAGTTCTTTTCCTTAATAAAATTTTAATGAAATTTCAACTGAATTTTCTCTGTTTAATATTTTTCTTTTGGGATATTTGATTGATATGTATTTTAGTGATTTAAGAACACATTCACATTCGAGAATAAATCTTCACTTTCCTTATTCACAATATATTTTTTAGTTTGTTTTTTATTTTCCATTTTAAGCATTATCTTGGCTGATATGCTGTACATCATGACATAGATCACGATTTTGCAAATGTGATACTGACAAAAATGTCACTAAAATCTTAAACTAATTTAATACCTATGCAGATGTGCTATTTTTGCGTTCTTTTTAATATTATTTTTTATTATCATTTTTAATATTATTTTTATTCTACATACTACTTATAAAGTAATACGTTCTTTCTTTAAAACATCAATAACGTTATTATACATAAAAAGTATATTACTCATGAATGTGAGATCACCATAAATTTTTGATCATTAGTATTGATGTATTTTCAATGTATACAAATTACATGACATATTTTTTGCAAGGAAAACTATTCTGAGAAAAATCTTTAAATAATTAAACTATATGTAAGTTTCTGAATTATTATCCAGTAAATAAGTATGCAAGTAAACTGTTGTTTAGATTCAGTTTAATAATAATTTATTTCCGACATTTTTTTATATTTATCTATAATGTTCTTCCGAAAAAAAGCCAAGTTTCATAAAAGTTGAATTATACTCCTGACATAATATATTATTTGATTTAAAGAATTGTTAAAATTCATAAAAAAAAATCATCTCTTAACAAAAAGTAATTAGTTATATGTATTTTATATTGAAGTTAGATCATAGATATGTGTTATAAATAATAATTTTGTTACAATACAAAATATAATACTGTGTGGTTGCATTAAGAAAAATATCATGAAGATCAAAGACTTTTTCAGAGCTAAAATATTTTGATTTATGTTTCTATCCATATGTATAGATAAAAATGAAATCCATAGGAAATATGAAATATTCAAAAAATATCATTTTTCAACAAAGTTTACTATTTATATAGATTATATAAATAAAAAAAAATATGGTTCAATATATTCATGAAAGTTATCCTTTATTTTACGATAGAGCATACAAAAATATTTTAAAGGAAGTTGAAGTATCTATTCATCTTTAATTTTATATATAACTATGTATAAATAAACTATTTATACTATCTGTAATCCATGCATAATTCTATGTAAATTTATATATAATTCAATGTGAGAATAGCTATTCATACATGACTCCTGTTCAAATAATATAATTGATTTAAAATTAATTCACTCTTTGCTTATATTGATTATGTAAACGTGAAAAATATTTACAAACCTTTACTTTTAAATCCTATTATGATAAATTAATATCTATTTGCCATGTCAAATATATTATTAAATCGAAAATAACTAGAAGCGATTTATTTGGTAAATAAAACCAAAACTTGTGAACAAAAATTATCATAAAAAAATAAAAAATTGTCAATCATTATATATTTACTTGACATAAAGGCCCATTCATTATTTCTTAATAGTATTGTTTTAATAGTAAAAACCGTTTTAGCATAAGGAGATTCAAAATTTTATAACAAAAGGAAAAACGGTCATTATATGATTTTTATATACGTTATAAAATTGAAATTGCATTTTTCAAAAAAAAATTTTTTAATTTCGTAAAAATTGCATTTTTAATTTAAATTGAAAAAAAAGATAAAGTGATTGTTTCCGTTATTACAAACTTTATTTTAACAAAGTAAAAAATTATTTTAAAAAAACGATATTTATATATCCGTTCTAAATTATTTAGTTCATTTTTGTACTAATATGTCATTCAAATAGTTTTTTAATAAAATATTGAGATGAATTCAAATAAAATGTGAGATCCTTCTGATTAAGTTAAAATTATCAACAAATACAAATATCATTCATTGAAATTAATAAAAAAGTATGCATCTAAATGAGACATTATTTTTTAAGCATTACGACATTAGCATTTCATTTTTAATAAGATATTATGTACAACAACATAGGTGTTCTTAAATATTTCAAAACATAAAATAATTTTACTTAATTAATTTTTTAAATACATCCTGAGTAGGTTATAGAAAAGTTTTCAAAAATATATTTTGTTGTGTAAATAATCTGTAAGTAAAATTCATGCTAAAAGTTTAGATATTATGAGTAAATGATAAAATTAATACTTTCTTGATAGATTCAATTTTACTTCTGAAAATATTTATTCATTAAAAAAGAAAAGAATAAATATTAAACAAATTTAAATATTTTCAAAAATGATCCTCTTCAGTTCTTATAAAACGCAATTTTTTTTTTTACTGAAACCAATTTAAAAGAAAAATAAATTCTAACAATGAGTACGGATAAAGGATGAAACCCATTTCACGTGAATTAGGTTTTTCACTTTATCTTGCATAAATCTTATTTGCTTATTTTGTATAAAAAAAGTTTTTGTCACATTTAAAAGCAATTGGGCACTTAGTGAATTAATCATACATGTTACAGATTCTGAATGATCTACTAAATGAATTAAATTTATCCTGTTTTCTTGAGACATATTTTATGCATTTAAATAATGAAAATGTTTTAAAATTAAAAAATAGCAATTAATAATTGCATTTGACTCTAGAAAATTATATTTTTCCTGTATTTGAACAAATGTTGTAATAAAATGGTATCAATACTGAATATTATTTTTAATTTATTTATGAGGTTAATTATGAAATTTTTAGAAATATTTGTTTCAAAAAAGTTGTTTACAATTATCTGACATTTTTTAATATTTGCTATATGATTTTACATGCTACTTTAGTTTAAAAAAATAAAAAGTAGAATATAACATTGACATTCTTTTCAAAATGTGTTAAAATATTCTAAAATATTATGAATATCTTTATTTTAGTTTGTTTCCTATGATAATAATTAAAAATAGCTCTGTTAAAAATTAGTTAACTTATATTCTTAAATGGTTTTTCTATAAATAAAATAAAGAATTTTTCTCATAAATAATCTCATAAAAATTATGAATGCTAAGTTAAGAACATTAATTAAAACAAATTGAAATAAATATTTTCAACAAGAAGCTGAAAACTAGTTGATATTTGCTTGATTAAGATATTTCATCAAGTGCATTAAATTAATTTTAGAGATTTGCAAACACACTCGCACAATACTAGAAATTGATCCTTACCAGAAAGTAACATTAGAAAAAATAAAAACTCGTCAAAGAATCTTTCATTTTAATATCGATCGATAATGTTAGCATGCCTTAAACACATTAAAACAAAGTTTGTTATTTTGCGAATAATAGGTAACATATTGTTTATAATATTTAATTAAGTATCGATCAACAGATTTAATGTTTGATTGATAGATTTTAAGGGAAATCTATTTCTTAAAAGGATATGGAAGATTTAAATCAAAATCATTGAAATTATAAAGGGGAAAAATCTCAGGAATAGAAAACAAAAATCATAGCTGTTATTTAGCAATCGCTTTAATAAATTAGTTTCTCTTCAAATCACAGTTTTTTATAAATCGTTGACAACTTTAGTCATCAAAGTAGCTGTGCAATGAAAAAGATTCGCTTTGCTCAAAAACTGGTAATTTATATTTAATAGTCAAAGCATGAAGTACAAATATTAAGTTAAAATCAAAAATTTTGAAGTAAATAAATCAATGTAAAATAATTGAAATTGATAGGAAGAAAGTTTATATTTTGAAGTTACTATAGAAAACGAAAACACGTAATAAACTATCATATAGATTTTAATTTAACTATATTTAGTTACAATTGGAGAAACTATTTAATATCTCAATAGAATGGATTTATGGAATGAGTTTAATTTATGAGTTGCTTAAAGTTCAAATCAAAACAGATTTGGAATAATAGATAGAACATGTATTGTAAATCATCAATATTAATCTGTTGATGATTAAAAATCAATCAGTTATAATCATTTGCTTCCTAGAAGAAAACTTAAAAATTTAACTTTACAAAAAGTAAATATCAAAATTGATAAAAATTATTTATGCATGTTATAAGACGAAATCGTTTTATGAATACAAAAACACTAATTACTTTAAAATTCAATTACTCTGTAAAATCAACAATAAGTTATATCTACAAATGAGATATTTTATAACAAACATGTTTCATAGACACAATAATATTTTATACAGTCATTCAGTTTATCCTGTTATTTTTTACATTGAATTCAGTGTCTTTACTTTTAAGCTACGATGCTTGTACCAAATCTATTGAATGTAGTACTAATTTACGTTGTAATAAATTCAATAGATTTGGTACTAACACCAAATTAATTGAATGTGTCATATTTACGAGTTATCTGGAGAATATTAATAGATTCTATAAGCATAAATAGACAATTTGAAATATATATAGTAAAAATTTGACATAATATAAAAACAAAGTTTCTCTGCAAATTTTATAATAATTTGGATCAAAAGTTTGATCCAAATTGAGTAATTTCATGATTTTTCAGCGAAAGATAAATTACGGAATGACTCAATACGAGTTGGAAATAAATTAAACTTGATAAAGTTGTCAATTGAAACTCAAGAAAATTCTCCGAATTATAATTTTATTAAACAACTAACAAGCTTAAAGTTCATAATTTTTTTTCAAATAGCTGTTACGTATTTAGCATGACGCCGTGGGCACCTTTAATCCTAGTTATGGAGACGAGTAGCACCCACGTCACATCACCACAAATCAGTTTCTAGGGCGGGCCACATTCATCCATCATCTCAGAAGGAGAAAGGGCAAAGATACACAGAGAGAAAGAGAGAGGAAACGTCCATGCGCAAATCGGGATTCGAACGTGGAACCTCAGGAGTCAGGAACGTTAACCATTCAGCCATTGGCTAGCCTTAAAGTTCACAGTATGAATGAAAATATTTTCAGAAAGTCATTTCAAAAGGGCATGCAAGATGGTTAGAAATATAAACGATTTCTATTTTAAGAAGCATGTATTATTTTCATGATTTTTGACAACAATTATAAAAAAGCATTTTATAGGAAAAATTTTAAATAAGTGATGCAAAAAAATCCTAAGTTTCAAAATATACCTAGGACAATAAAACTGTGTGTGTATAATACAACTCCTCGTGTAATTATCATACAAATCAGTACATTTGAATGCTTTCTAGCTAAGAAAATTTTCACTTACAACAAATAAAAAATCCTTTAATAAATTAAAAATACATAAAAGGTTTATTTTTAAATTTTATAGAAATAATTTTACAAACATAGATTACTTGAAAGTGCTGAATAATATTATATAATAACAAAACGTGGGTAATAAGAAATTACGCTTTTGTATTTTTAATTACATTTACTTTTCACGAGACAAATTACACATAAAAATATAGAGTAATGTTTGTTCTTTTCAATTTTGATTTACTTTTATCTACATTCTCATTTGAAAAACTATATAATACGTATATATTATATTCCTAATTTGCATGCAAAAAGAGGACGTCGATTTCTATAATACGACAAAGTCAAAAACTGCTATCTATAAATTTTTCTAATTCTATCCAGCCTGATCTAAGTATGCATCGGTTTTCTGAAGTAAGTAAATTACTTGGAATATAAAAACAGATTCTTTGACTGGAAGTTTAATGAACTTCAGAATTTTAAAGAAGTTCTGAAAGGCCAAATTAAACATTATGTCCCTCCAAGTTAGAAGTGGTTTCAAAAAATTTCACAAGCAGATAAAACAAGGTTTCTATTTTTATAGAAACAATTTGGAGTTATAAGAAACAAATGGAGTAAGTAATTGACTGAAAATAACATATTTATAGTTGGTAAATGTATGTTTCAATGTGTTTATTATTAATTTGTTAAAATACATTTTTTTATACAACTGAAGTCATTTGATATACAAGTAAATAATATTTCTATAAGCGTGTAAATTCTTAAAAGATAAACTTTAAGACAAATACAATTAGTTTTCAAATTAAAATTTCTATGCAGAATATCTTGATAATACAAAAATGAACATATACAAATGCCTATAGTTTATAAAACATTTAATTTTCCTAATCTTATTTACGGTTTAGATTTAAATTCTGTTATTAATAATTTAATGCAATTTAGAAAAGTGATTTATCGAATGCCGAACATCAATTTTTATTTACATTACTAAATATGTATATTAAAATATTAAGTAAGTTGAATAAGTAATATTTATAATTTTCATGTTCAATTTAATATGTGTCATGAATTTATAGTTTATTTCAGATGTAATTTTTTATTATATATCATATACTGTTTATTATATTTAATATATACGATGCAGAACTTTTAAAATAATTATAATAACATTTTATGTAGTATTCTTGCGGAGAAAGAGAGACATGCTTAAATAGTTTAAATAATGAAAAAATACAACAGTTTTCCTTATTTAAATTATAAACATTTTAAAAGAGATTAATTTTCGTATAGCAATATAACTTAGAAATATCTCATGTTTCTTGTTGTAAAGTTTAAAACGAGTACTTCACTTACTTAAAATAACATTTATTACATAAAAAAATATTCTTTTGATATAATATTTACATTTTAACAATATTACTTGCAAAAGCGGATACCAGTAAATTGGATTAAATTAACACAGATAACATTCTCAAATAAGCATCAATATATCATTTAATTAAAAAACTATATTAATTTTTCACTCTAATTGTAGCATCAGCATGAATGTATTAGTTTTTGTTTTATTATTTTCATAATTTTTTAAAAGAATTTATGTAGTATTTTCAACTTCTATGTAGCACAGGACTGTTGCACAATATTTTTGTTTAAAAAATATCTTCAGTTAAATATAGATGCACTTACAAAATTTTTTATACTTGTTCAAATTTCCTAATTTAATAATAATTAAAGTACTTTATGTTAAAACCCCTTAATAAATCAATAGGATAACTAACTCAGACTCACTAACAAATAATAAATCACCAATTGAAGCTATTTTCAAGTATATATAACATTGTTTAAATACCATTTATTTATATTTTCATTAATACTTATAAGTTATTTTCATTACAATGGTTCTTATTAATTAAAGTGAAATTCTCTCATTTATATAAATAAAAATTTCCCTTCAAGGAATTATTTAATTGTGGATTAAATGAATAAATTTTGGGTTTAGTCAACAAAAAATGTGTATCGTTTCTAAAATTCTTTATTTTAATGCATCTGAATCAAAGAGGCAAGATACTGTAGATAATACCATTATGAACATAGTTTATAAAGAAATATGTTTTTAAAAGAATACTAGTTTTTATATTTTAATATAATCTCAAGTGTGACAAAGAAACTGATGCAGTTACCTTATATCGTGTAAGATCCAACGAACATGCATAAATGAACTAATATGACGTCAGGTGGATTTCATTAATATTTGGTAAACATCCTGTAGGTAATTTACATCATATATTCGACTAGGCAATCCATAATAGAAGTAGAAAGTAGTGAAGAAATTTTCTAAGTGGCCTGTTCTAAGACTTCCTAGATATGATCAATATTTTCATGTCTGAAAGATTCAGTGGCTGACGGAAGTTCAAAAAACAGAAGAAGGATACGTGAGGCACTTTAAAGCAACTTTTGAATTTTAGGGTTTTGCATTGGCTTGATGGAATTGTACGAATCCCTCAGAAGGCACAAAGCATTTGTAGTGGATTATACAGACTCATTATGCTTACCAGTTGTTTTTTTCTTGCTAAACAACAGGTCAAATATAGCGTCACCTCTTTTTACTCAGTTGAATCACAGAGGTTCTCATAATATAAAAAATTCTCTGACGACTTATAGAGTGAATACATACATAAAGTTTTCCTATATTTTCAAACATTTAACTATCCGATACATTTGAAAATATGATTTATCACATAAAACAATGTGTTCCTGATCATTGTTAGTATAATGGTTGTACGGGAGATTAGTAGTTTTTAATTAGAGTTGTCAGCAACTTAACTCTTGTAGATCCCCATCGAAGTAAACCTACACTGCCTATTAATAAGTATTTGAACACCTATGCAAATGACGATATCAGCGGTCCTGAGGTACGTCACGGCCTCCGCCGGTATATATCATGTAGGAAACAACATCAGCATTAATCTCATGCAAGATGCCGCGTGGTTCGAGCTCTCTGATTTCGAGAAAGGTATAATTATCAGGTATCACAAATATGGTCGATCCTTAAGGGACATATCTAGCGATTTGAAGTACCCAAAATCGACAGTGGCCTATATGTGATTAAGAAGTGGAAGGTGAGCAGTGATTGTTGGAATGTGCCCCGAGTCTGTAGACCAAAGAAACTGGGAGATAGAGACCGACGAGTGCTGTTCAGAGAAATTTGGAAAAACTGCACCCAACCGATGGCCCTCTTCCGCAAGAAATTTCAACAGGCATCTGGGAGTATTGTTTCAATGAATACCATCCGTAAGGAAGGATATCTGCTTGTTTATAAAGGTCGTGCTGCTGCCCGTAAGCCTTTGATCACAAAGTCTAACCGCGCTGCTCAGTTAATGTGGTGCAAAGCACATCGAAATCGGACCGTTGATCAGTAGACAACAGCCAAGTTTGGCGGAGGTGGAATCAGGGTCTGGAGTGTTTCTTCTGGTATGGATTGGGACCCTTGGTCCCTATTCATGGTAAGCTCAACACCAATGCCTACTGCACATTTTGGATGAGAATGAGCTTCTTACGTTGTGGCAGTTTCACGGGTTGGACCCCTGTTACTTTATGGACGACAAGGGCAGTTTTCATATTTCGAGAATTACCAAGGCTTAGTATGATGGCAATGAAGTTCATTGAATCTACTGGCCTGACCAGAGCCCAGATATGAACCTTATCGAGAACCTCTGGGACGAGTTGGATCACCGAATTAAGGGGTGCACTACCCATCCAAAATCGGTGAAGGAACTTGTTTGTCTACTCCAAGCCGAGTGGAAGACAATACCACTAGCTGTAATACAAAGATTTGTTTAAAGTATGCCCCGGAGGGTTCACTCTGTAATTGCCTCTCGTGGAGGATCTGCCAACAACTGATTTCGAATAAAATTTGATTTTCTTTTCTACCACAGGTGTCCAAATACTTATTAGTAGAGAGCGTATATAATGTATACTAAACTGCAGTTTCTACTCTGATGTTTATTGGCTCTCAAGCGATAAAAATCAGAGTAATTAGGTAAATTATTAAACGCATGAATGTTTAAGAATTTATGCGAGTTGTTGATGATTCAGATTTTTTATTATTTTTCTGCGTATTGATGCTATTGATACTTTAACCTATTTATTATTTAACGGATAATTGATGATAATGAACACTTATGAGATGGTTTTTTGGAGATGTTACTTCCACTATTTTATGTGCATTCTGTAACATTATGTTCAAAGTTACTACATATTTAAAAACCTATTTTCACGGTGGTTTAATAACATACTGAAAAAGTTTGCTTGACATCAGTTTGCTGAAACACACATACCTCTTTTAGTTTTATAACTCCATTATTTAGACAAACAAACTTACACCTATTTTCTGTGATACTTGATCTGTGATCTGTGATACTTGATGTGTTATTGTCATATATTTACTATACTAATAATAAATGAAATGAGCTACATAAATACAAAATCTTAAACTAAAAGTAATTCCCTAAACTTTCACTATTTAGTTAAAGAACTATCCTTAGTTAATATTCCTGAATTATTTTAAAACTTTCACGAGAAGAAATATATTTTTTTTCTTTTCATTGTAAAAAGAAATATATTAAAATAATGCTTTATACTATGCAACATTTTTTTCCTGAATGATTGCATAAGAATGTAACATTTAAATGTGTCAACTAGTATATAATTTTATGCATAGTAAACCATATAACACTTTAAAAAATCATCCAAAATTTAAAATAATTCAAAATTATTCTTCAGAAAGAACTTAAAATGTCTGTTTTTAAAACTAGTACCATGAATTAAACGTACAATTTTATTTAAAAGAAAAACTACAAAAATGTTAGAATAGTTAATGTATCGTGTAAAAATATCCTTTGAAAGACAGAAAATAAAATATTGAACTTTTTGAATCTGAATGCGTTTATATTCTAAATCAGAATATGTTATTTAAAAAAAAAATGCTAAGAAAGCGATGAATTTTATCAAAAACAATTTTAAAAGAACCAGAAAACTTTTAGAAATAGTTTTTTTTAAAGTGTTGCATTTCATAGTTTAGATTAATGATATGTGCATAAGAAAACTTTTTAAAACATTTTCATCAGCGAAATAGTATTTAGAATTTCATTGTACAGTTTCAGATCAATTCATTCTTTCAAAGACGTGGAAACATTTTAAACACAAAAATGAGTTAAATTAAATATATAAAATAATAAAAAAGACCAGGAAAAATTATTTCGTAAGTTAACATTGTGCTGTTTTATTTTCTTAACAAAGGAACAATCTAATTAATCATTAAAAATAAAAAAAACTTCTTTCGAAATTTTGCACATTAAATATACTGTTACAACAATGTGTTACAATTCCTAGGTGAATTTATGAGAAAATTTTAAATATTTTCGTTTTCAATATAAAATTTTGTTATATGTTTATAAATGATTTGAAAACAAGCGTATGTAAAATGACAAATACATAGTTTGTAAACTAAATGTCCATATAAAACAAAACAAAACTAGTATTAAAAATATTTTTAAGATTTCTATATTTGTTGTTTCAGTTATTAGCTTTACTGAATACTCATATACGAGAGTCACTCTAAAAGTTTTGAGATACAATTAGGTTTTTAAAGTTATACTTACAAAATTTTAGGTGTGTTCAAAGTAGACTCCTCTAGCATCAATGCACTTTTGTAGACAAAATTTCCACAGATTAAATGCCTCAAGCCATTCATTTCTTGGAATAGATGAAAAAAATGCATTTATAACCACATCAATCTGTTCTTCTGAATAAAAACGACATCCACGTAAGTTCTTTCTTAGATTAAAGAATAACCAAAAGTCACACATAGCTAGATCAGGTGAATACGGTGGATGTTCATCACTTTAATTTTTTTTTGTTTAAGAAACTCAACTGTTAATCCGATTGTATGTGAAGATGCATTGCCATGATGAAGCATTAGTTCCCTAACCTTCAGTCCTTGTAGAATTTCTGGAAGACATTTAGTGGTATACCAGTTTGCTGTTACTGTCTTTTGTCCTTCCAACTTGATGGCTTTGACCAATCCCGTACTTCTGAAGAAAACGGCATACATCACTTTTTTCAGTGCTCGTTGTTTTTTCACCATTGTATGCGTGGGATCATTTTCAAAGATCCACATTTTGCCTTCTTGACGTTTTGGAGCGTCAAAAAACGGTATGTAGGTTTCATTACCTGTTGCAATTTTAGAAATGATGCCACCATCATTTAGCAATTTAAGAGTTTCTTTATTGATCCTGACACGCTCCTCTTTTTGGTGCTCAGTTGGGAAACTTAACGGCAAACTATTTTTTTCATATGAAGTTCTTCATGAATGATTTTGTGTATGGCTGCGGATTCAATGTTCAGTTCCTTCTGTATCATTTGATAGGTACAGCGATTATCATCCATTAACATTTTTCGTATGGCAGACACATTATCCGGGATTACTGACGAAAGCGGCGTTCCTGTGTGTTCTTCATCGTAAAGAAAATTGTGACCTCTTCTAAATTCTCTAAACCATCTGTATACAGTAGCACGCGCTGGAGATTTATCACCAAATGCTAATTGCAACCGTTGGACGCATTCTTCTTGATTTAATCCTGCTTAAAAATCGATGAAAATCATAGCGCGAAAATGTTCTCGCGTCAATTCCATTTTTCTCTTCTGTTTAAAATGTATTCTACGCTAAACAAGTTGAAGAAAGTAAGTAAAAAATCGTCTTCTGTGTTAAAATAGTTTGTGTTTTAAAATTAAACCGTTATTTTTATTTTGTAAATTCTCGTCTGAGCGTATCTCAAAAATTTCTCAGTAACCCTCGTATATTTATTTGAAACATCTAATTAATTCAAACAAAATTATCATTTCCAATTTCTAATTGAAGTCTATATTATTTATTGAACAAATAAATTTTTTTAATATTTAATGCATTTTTAAGCAGCATCATTTTTTTAAAATTCTAACTATAATTAACAATTTATGCTTGTGCAGAATAATCTTATCATTTTCTGTTTAATTATTATTTTAATTACACTGAAAAAAATAAATTATTGACTGTAGCAAAGTGTCTATTATGAGTTTTTATTAGTTTTAAAACTATTTAATAGAATACGTTAAGTGTAATTCGTAATTAGATATAATAATACTTCTTCCAAATTTATATTATTTTGATGTTGTTTATCATTTAATAATTTTGGGCGAAATAAATATTTGAAAATTTAATTTAAGCTTATATATTTACAATTTCATTTAAAAAATATAGTATTATTATCATCTGCTTTACATTAAACAAATATTCTACTTTAGAAAATATTAAAAAAAAAGTCATTATGCGAAAGATAACATCAGACTGTGTAGTAAATATGTATTTAAAGCTCAAATAATTTAACAATGTTTTACTTTAGATGTTTACTTTAAATACTAAGCAAATGTTGTGAAAATTAAAACACCATGTAGTAATTATGCAAATAGCACCAAAAGTAAAATAAATGTAAAGTATTGCATGTGTAAATCACTAAAATTATAAAGTGATTGTGCTTGAATGGAACGAGAGTCAGCTTCTTATCAACTAGTTGTTCCATGTATATGAATAACTGTAAAGATGTGTTGAAGTTTTCTTATCGTCCACTGTCTGAGTGGTAAATATTTAATTAAAATTCAATATTACTCGTCAAAAGTGGATATCCCCTTACCACTTAAGGAATAATGAGGCTGCATTGAAGATGTTAGATTTTAAATTTGAGAAATCTCGCAATTCATTACTGTTATGGCAAGCAATTAAAAACACAGTATTACCACAACAGTTAGCCATATTTTGTATAAAACAGAATTGAGTTAAAATAGGCTCAAACTTGGCTCTGTAGCACGCTATACCATAACGACACCGGATTACAGACTCCGTTGTCGTTTGATATAGCGTCTCATCAACATAGCTATGCTGACTATAAATGATATCAGCTGTATTGTGTCAGTTTTTACCTATCTGTCACGTAGTATTTATATCTGATAATGATGATATGCACATATGTTAAGATTTGCGCGATTAATTTAGAAGAAAAAGAAGGCAGCGTATAATAAATATTTGTTAATTGAATTTCAAACAACTTCAACATTACGATTTCAAAAATATTTGTTTTAGGATTTCTTAATTTTCCTTCTTAGATGATGATGATTACATGTTAAATATAAATTTAAATGAACTACGTAGTTCATTATTAGTGCTCAGAAGTAAGAATGTTTGCGTTAACCCAAAGACAAGTGGAAAAAATAATGACACTACCAACAAAGAATGGAGAACTTTTAAACATCCTCGAATGTGCTGATGAATTGTCACCAACAAACTACGAGCTACTAACTTAAAAACGGAACATTATGTTCCCGGTTTGAAACATAATATAAATTAATAACTTGGTTTAACTGTACTAAAAATTTCACGTTAATATAATATAAATTAGGATTTACTAAATTAGAAAATATACATTATAATTTATAGGTACAACATATATACCAAATATTTTTCGTCAGCACTATATATGAAAAATCGCCACCCAAACTGTCTAGTGGTTAGCGTAACTGACAACGGACGGGAAGGACCTGGTTTCGAATCCCGACTCGGGCATGGATGTACTTTCTCTTTCTTTCTTGTCTTTTCCTCAGATGATGGATGAATGTGGTCTGCCCTATAAACGGATTTGTGGTGGTGTGGCGTGGGCGATGCTACTCGTATCTCCGTGACTTGGTTCACAGGTGCCCACCGGGTAACGATAAAATGAGTAGCGTTTTCCAGCCTTGTTGCGGCTAATGGGCTAATGTACTTACTTGCTCAAGGGTGCCCGCCATTAGAAATAAAAATATATATATGAAAAATAAATAATTAAATATGTTGGTATAAAAAAATTGCAAAATTTGTCAAAAAAATAATACTAATATTTGATTTAAAACTACAAAATTAGTAAGATAATTGGTTTTTACAGTTCAACAGCAAATGAAGTTATCCATTCAAACTAATTTGGTTTTGAGATGGAATTTCGCTTACTGCTTATTTCTATTGATAAAATAACATGGATGACGAAGGGAATTTTATTTGATTCGGAAAATATTCATTAAATTGTAAATCTTCATAAATTTTAGAAATTTTCAAGTTCACAAAAAAATGCAAGTTATGGAGATTAATCGCTATTTTAATTAATTGTGAAATTACTATAATACACTACAAGTGAGGTTTAAAATTATTTATCTTACAAAGCTATTTGTGGCATTAATTTTTATAGACCATGATCTACAACTAACATAATTACTAAATAATATAAACAAAAATTTATACAGCTTTCAAGGTCTACTAAAATAATTATATGTACGTTAGGATTTTATAGATGTAATTAATATGAGCACAGAAAGCTTTTCATGAGTACACAATTTCTAGTTACTTTACACAGGCAATATATTTCTAATTCATTCTGTCTCTTGAAACTGGTTTAACGATCCTAAATTATCTTAAGTATCAGAGTTAAATTTCTTGGATTAATATAGTGCTGGGTGGTAAACTATAAAGACTTTAAATACACAACTGAAATTCCATATTATTTAATGTTTTGGAATCCAATTTGAAGATTTAATGTCTTAATTTATAATAAAGTACATATCTTAATTTAACATTAGTCTACAATTAATACATAGTAATAGATGATATAACATTTCTATTTTATTTGCTCCATCAAAATTATAATTCTTTTCATTTTATAACCAATTTTATCCTTAAATTTAATTACAAAATTTAGGTGAAGCGTTTTAATTGATTGCCAAATATATTAATTAATTCACATTATTATTAAATTTTAAATTTTGTTCAAACTAAGATACTGCATTTTAAATTTAATTAAATGTATTTAAAACTTTTCGAAGATTTTTAAGTTTTTCAGAGAATATTAGGTGAATATGTAATATACTTTTATTGTATACATAGTTTGATTGATAAATTGATGAATTAATATTTAATATTTTTGGAATGATATATTAAAAGATTAATAATTTACTTTAAATAAATCTCTTTTAATTTAATTATTATTAAGTTTATGAGGTAATTGAAAACATTGAAAACTTTAAGTGATAAAACTAAAATAAAATATTAAATAATGATCTTGTCATGTTCAAATGTATGTTAATATTAAAATATTAAATTTAAAGTTTTAAAACGGCGATAGCATGAAGAGTTTGAAATTTAAAATTAAAGATACCAATGTTAAGATTTTATTTCTAACTAATCAAGAATTACAGTTCGAGTAAAAATTAGAAACATCTTCATTTGATATGTTTTTTTGATGAAATATTTAAATGAAATATCACTTAATGAGTAGCAGTTTCCAACCTTGTTGTGGTGAAGGATTAATCACCCAGTGACCACCGTTAGTAAAAAAAAATATTCCGGATACCCTGCATTATTTCAGTGTCGAAGCTGGAGATTATTATTTATTGATAGAAAATTCCTCACTGCTGAAGAAAAATATTGCTCAAATGTCTAAACAGAATTCCCGTGACTGATACATAAATTCCTCTTTTTTTAAAGGGGTTATTATCCAGGAGTTGCAGGACATGAGTTCATTGTTTAGTTCATTATTAACATCTTACACCAGAATCTGAAAAAGAAAAATCTATAAACTTTAGAGCCTACTAAATTGTTCTTATGTGTTATATTGGGAAATATAAATATGAAAAATAATTTCAATAATGATCAAAATAGTGATATTGACTTTGAACTTAACTGAATTAAACGAAATCAAAATCAATCAATCAAAATAAGCGCAATAGAAATCACATTATTCAATTTTTCTGTTAAATTTACAATCAATTATTAGAAGATATTGAGAATAATTGATCCAAAAATGTTGTAATAAAAGTAAAAGTTCATAAAAATTTCTGTGCACGAAAAATTGTAATTTTTCTTCATATTTTGTAACTTATAATATATTATTTAAATTAATTAATTACTTATGAAGAATTTTCTTTTTTGAGGTTCTCATTTAAATGTATATCAAATATGCAATTTTAAATTTATAAAATAATTTTTTCGTAATTTTATTAAGATAAAAAAATTATCAAAAAATATATATGTATATATATGAACAGTTAAATGGACATCTTTAAATATATGCATAAATCTATTAATTTTTACGTATGAATATTAATATATGATGGATTTTTTAGAATGATCTACTTGTAAAATTAGACAAATAACTTTATATAACTGAATGTTTAAAATTAAATAATTAACTCATTAAAAATAAAATATGAAACGAATTTTTTTTTACATAAATTATTATCTTTAATTTACTATCAAAGCAATACAATTAAAAATACGATAAGAATTTTATGCAATTTTTTTTTCTGAGAGTTAAAATACATTTCAAATCTTGCATAATTTAAACTAGTGCATAAATAAAAGCAATTTTAAAGTATTAAAAATTTTTATGTCATGAAATGTTAGCAAAGTATGAAAACTATTAAAAAAAATCTAAGACTGTCTAGAATTTACATTTTCAGAAAAAATATAAACATTTTGCATTTATTTCTCGCTTACCAGTATTTTCAACAGAAAAATTCTCCAATATCCTAAAAAATATACAGTTACATCTCTCAAAGGAGCTTGTTTAAAGTGGAATTCACAATGAATTCCCTTTTAAACAAATTAAATTGTTTTACAAATGATTTGAATAATCACAGTCAAGAACAAAACAGTATTCAATTAACAAAATAAAATATATGCTAATGAAATTTACAAATTAGATACTTAGCAAATACAAATAAATTTAGTTATCATGAAAAGCACATTTAAAAGAATAAAAAATAGGCCGAATTTTTTTGCAAAAAGAATGAATTGTCAGTTAATAAATATATTTATAACACAAATTTTTGAGAAAAATGTTTAATGCTAGGGATTGACATTATTTTAAACTATTTGATTTTTAATTAATATCAATAGTTTACTTGTTATAGTCAAAGGGAAATATTCATTGAAATGAGTTTGCTTAACAGTAAATGCAAATTATCAAATATATTTACTGATCCTTATATTTCAATTTCTCAGTGTAATGTTTCTATGCATAGGCCTTGTTTTTAATCTATCGATGAATTTAGAAAGTAAACAAAGTAAAATAATAATAATATATTAACGTGAATATTTGTGTATTATATAATTTTTTTATATTCTGTGCAAATTATTTATGAATTTGCAATGTTGTTAATTAGAGTAAGGTTTGTTTTAAAGACATATTTTTTAACAACTACAATTATGTTAAACCATATAATGACATTCTGTAAAGAATCAAAACCCTTATGTTTTATACATAGACACACACCTAAAATCCCTATCTTAAGGTCCTATATCTATCTTAAATTCTTTATCTTTGAAAAAATATTATATATAGGTAGTTTAAGGAAATAACATACATTTTTCTTATGTGCTACTTTTTTTTTACTTTTCTCTTTTAACACAATTTACATTATTTAACATTAGTTTACTTTCTGTGAACTTAAAAGAAACATAATTTAAATCAAATTAAATGGCGCAGTTGTAACACTGAAGAAAAAAGAAAAATAAAGGATTTTAAATATAATAAATTAAAAAAATTATAAATTTACGTACATTTATTAAGATAAATAAATTATATTATAAGAATTATTTAAACTTAAAACATTCAATTGTAAATTTCTTTAAATAAATATACTAATTAATTGTAAGGTTTATTAACCAAAGATTAACTGTTGATAAATTTAAATTAACACAGAACTAATTTAATAAGTTTTTCGAGAATAATGTTAATCAAAAGAAAATATAATATAAGAATATGTTTCTTATATGTAATGATAATTGTTGATAAATCTAATTAAAATTTTAAGCAAAACATTTTTAACAAATGCAACAACTAATAAAAGTAATAAATATTAATGAAAACTTTAATTCAAAAGTAATTAAATAAAGTAAATTTTCGAAGCATTATATCTAAGAATACAAAGATTATTTGAATAAGGTTTATATATAATTCTTGAAGAATATTTTTTTATTATTAATAAATTTATTATTAATTAATTTTGTATTAAACTTTATTATTAAATATTAAACAATTTATTAATAAATTATGTAATATATTAAAATTTATATACATTGGATTTAAATTGATAAACATTTGCTTGTAAAAATTTATCCCAAAAGTATTTATAAATTTATTGAAATTTTTAAAAATATTAAAGTATTATGTGTCTTCGAAAGCCATTTATATACAATATAAAGAAAACCAGGAAAAAAATGTTTTCTGTGTTAAAGCGGTTTCGGTTATTCTGAATAAAATAAGAGAAAAAAGAATATGAATTATTATATATTAAGCGGCTCACTTTGTTAACTATAAATATAAAAAGCTCTTACGAGTATGTAAAAAAGTTAGCTACACATTCAATCATTACTTGGAAAAAATAAATATATTCTACTGTATCATGAAAGTTAATTTTCGATTTTAAAGTATAATGTAAGAAGAAAATCTTTGATGTTTTCTTAAAATATCATAAAATTTGCACCAAAAAGCTATTTAAATGTGAAATAACTCTTTCATTAAAAACTTGTGAAATTGTTAATTTTAGAGAGAGAAATAATTTTTTCCAATTTTCTGTGAGAATGAATGATTTACATGAAATCAAAGACAGATGAAAGAATATCTTATGCTGATGAGAGCTTCATTAAGCAAAATTTATTCGTTACTGATTAGATTCAAGGCCTAAAATATAATTAAATAAACCCATTAGTATACAATGTCTTTTGAAAAGAGGTTCATTGAAAAAGGAATTCATTCAAAAAATTTCATATGTATTTTGAAGTTATTATTCATTTTGATAATACAACCTTTCTTCTTTCTTCCTATGCATTATCCTAGTAAAAAATAATAAAAAATACCGTAGATGTAATGAATATTTACATTTATTCATTAAATCAATTTTTAGAGAAAATTAAAATTATTAAAATTAACAGATACTGCCCAAAATTAGGAATAGACTTTAATCAAATTTGAAATTATGTTCATAAACATTGAGTAATTAATGAATTTTATTAAAATATTTGTTTGCTTTTTAAAAAACTTAATTTTTTTAGTAAAAAATTTAAAAATAAATTAAGTTATATTTTTAATTTAAAAATGTGTAAAACTTATTATAAATTACATTATTTGTTTTATTAACAATTCTATAACAGCATCTTATGTATAATTTTAATGCTCTTCTTTACAAAAATGAAAAAAATGACTAATACTACTATAAAAAAAATTTTTTTCTCAGATATTTCAGCACAGTAATGTAAAACACGTTTAAAGTTGAAGCAACAATCGAAAGAAATAAGAATTTTTAAAAGGAATATATCTCACCTTTTGCCTAAGCCCAATAAAATGTATAATAAAAAAGAAGATACTATGAAAATTTTGATTTGCTTTTAGCAAGATATTTTATGATTTTTACCCTAAGAGAAAATGTTGAAGGGAGAATTTCTGCTCTCCAAACAGATGTTGATGACTAAAAACGAAGGAATCCTGTTTCTTTTTAAATAATCGAATATTTGCTTTATGTTAATCAGCTTCAAAAACCATTTGTTTTAAGAGACAAAACATATTGCTTCGCTGAATTATGTTGTAGAACTACCAGAAAACTTTTTGTTGTTATGACTTTTAGTATTTATTTCTTATGAAATGAACTTTAAAAGTATTTCCAAAAATAGATTAAAATTATAAATTAATTTGAAAATAGTTGATCGCATAAAATATTTCATTGCCTTAAATATCTTTAAAATTGCTTAATTTTTTTATATATCGCATTATAATAAAAGTCACAATCTAATTTTTTTCAAAAGAATATATATTTTATTTCATAGTAGAAAATTTTAAAACACTTGATTATGTTAACTTATTAGCACTTGCAATAGCAATATATTTTGTAACATAAATTCTATCAATTTTTCATTTAGAAATTCTAATGCAGTTAATTTTTAATTCCTATTTTCTTCACGATTCAATTCCTGTTCTTACGGACTTTTTTAAAGAATCTAGGTGGTTTGGAATATTAAAACCAATATCATTATATACAGATGTACACTTATAATTTTCTTTAAATCAATAATATCTAATATGAATATTTAATTGATTCAAAATTGATAATTTAGTTTTTATAACACGGCAGGAATTTTGCGAGGAGGAAAATTTATGAAAAGTGAGATTTAAAAAGTGATAGCATATCAGTTTAAGAATATATAGATGAGAATTATTTTGGAGGAAAATATGCACAAATATTAATGCTATTAATTTAAAAAAAGCACTTTACACGTTTATAATTAGCATATTTATATTTTTTAATAGTTGAAGCCCTACATATTGAACATATTGCAAAATGAAATTGCTTCTAAATGTTAAAACAATTAACATATTTTTCTGCATAAGTAAAATATACTTTTATTGAAAAATCTACGGTAAAAGGTAATATTATACAAGTTTATGTTTTTGTTATGATTTAGTTTGGAAAATCTATTGAAATGTTTCATTATAATAAAAATATACTTTGGAAATTTAAGTTTACGTTGGAAAAATATCCGGTAGTCTATGAGAAAATATCATAAAATAAAAATAAATTTTCTAAGTAAAAGTCATATAACAAACATATAAAGAGTAAAAACTTAATGCATTTAAAAATATGCTTTTCTTATTTTAAAGCGTCCACCAGTATTCTAAATTCAAATATCGAAATTGAATAATGTTTACTCTTCGAATTCGTAAGATAATACCATTATAAGTATTTTTTGAGATAAAGCATCAACATATAGAAATTATGGTGCGAGCAATACTTGGAATTTTTAATAATTTACTAAACTTAAAACCAACTGATGTATGATTGATATTAAATTCGATTGATTCAAGAAATCAAATAAGTTTGAATTTTGGTTAAATATTTATTATTGTAATAAATTTTGAATATTAAAATTTGAATTATAAGTTATTTATATCATTTTCAAATAAGGAATTTACACTACTGGCCATTAAAATTGCTACACCAAGAAGACGAAATTCTACAGACGTGAAATTTATACGAAAGGAAGAAGGTGCTGTGATATGCAAATGATTAGCTTTCAGAGCATTCAGACAAAGCAGGCGCCAGTAGCGACACCTACATTGTGTTTAAATGAGGAAATTGTTCAGCCGGTTTCTCATACACAAATTGCATTTAAGCGTTTTGCCTGGTGAAAAGTTGTTATGATGCCTCGTGTAAGAAGGAGAAATGCGTAGCAGCACGTTTCTGACTTTGATAAAGATTCAATTGTAGCGTACCGGGATTGCGGCTTATCTTATCGCAGTATTGCTGCTTGTGTCGGTCGAGATACAATGACTGTTAACAGAATATGAAATAATTGGGTTCAGGACGGTAATACGGAACGCCATGCGGGATCTCAACGGCTACCTATCACTAGCAGCCGAGAAGACAGGCATATTATCCGCATGGACGTAATGGATCGTGCAACCACGTCACGAGCCGTGAGTCCAGAAACGTGGTCGTTTTGGAAGACAACAAGTGTCTGCATGAACAGTTCGACGACGTTTGCAGCAGCATGGACTCTCAGCTCTGAGACCATGGCTGCGGCTTCCCTTGACTCTGCGTCATAGATAAGAGCGCCTTCAATCGTGTGACCAACGACGAACCTGGGCGCACGAATGGCGAGACGTCATCTTTTCAGATGAATTCAGGTTCTGTGTACAGCATCATGATGGTCGCATCCGTGTTTGGCGGCATCGTGGTGAACGCACACTGGCAGCGGGCATTCGTCATTGTCATACTGGCCCATCAACTGGCGTGATGGTATGGGGTGCCATTGGATACACGTCTCGGTCACCTCTTGATCGCATTAACGGTGCTTTGAACAGTGCACGTCACATTTCTGGTGTGTTACGACCCGTGGCTCTACCCTTTATTCGAGCCCTCGAAACTCTACGTTTCAGCAGGATAATGCCCGACCGCATGTTGCCGGTATTGTACGGACCTTCCTTGAAAGGGAGCATGTACGGCTGTTGCCCTGGCCAGCACCTTCTTTAGATCTATCACCAATAGAAAACGTCTGGTCAGTGATTGCCGAGCGACTGGCTCGTCTCCAAACACCACTCACTACGATTGATGAACTGTGGCATCGTGTTCAAGCTGCATGGGCATCTTTACCTGTACATGCAATCCACTCTCTGTTTGACTCAATGCCCCGGCGTATAATTGCTGTTATTACTGCCAGAGGTGGTTGTTCTGGGTACTGATTTCTCAGGATTTATCCAGCCAAATTTTTTTGAAAAATTTAATCACTTGTTATTTCTAGTATAATATATTTGTCCAATAAATATCATTTTGTTATCTACATTTCTTCCTGGTGTAGCTTCTTGCAGTATTCTTTAATGGCCAGTAGTGTAGTTGAAAGTGAATAAAAGGAAGGTCTCTTTAAATTACAGTGTAAATACGATTTGTACTAATATTGTAGAGTATTATTAAAATATGAGATTGTTTGTATTTTAAATATCAAACAATAAATATAGCTAAGAAATAAATCGAATATTTCTCTTAAATAATGCTTACAATTGAGACTTCTCTATCATTTAAAATAAAAATAATTAATCATTCAGATGTTAATTCTATTAATTTGTTGACTGTTTTATTATATAAAGTAAATTATACGGAGGTCTGTTCACAAGCTCCGTGTTTCTGGTCCGAGTTAGCAGTATGATGTCAACAAGGTCAAGACACCGGTTTCTCGGATCTCGAATATGAGAGTGGTATTTACATGATACGATTTCTCGCAGTTGATATTTTAACTTCTATCGTAGTTTCACTATTGATTTTCATTGATTGCTGTTTTGTTTACAAACAATGTATCTTTCGAATTAAGTATTTAATTTATTTTTTTGTTTTTCAATATGAATGACGAAATAAAAATTATATAGATACGGCCTCTATCTGTATTCTTCAATTTAAATTTCGATGTTTTCTTATCTCCAATTCATTTTGACAACTGATCGCTTTAAGAAAAATTTGATTTTCATGTCTTTCGATGACGTCATTCTTCCATAAAGCTGATTAGCTGTGGACAAAATCTCGGATGAAAAAGTAGCACATGTTTTTACATATTTCCGAGATTGGATCGCGATTTACGAGAATGTGTTTACACACTCCGATTTCACGATGGCAACGAGATCCGAGCAAGTTCGGACGAGAAACTCGGAGCGTGTAAACAGGCCTTTAAGCTATTTGATTCTTTAAATAATCAATTAGAAGATTGATGAATGATCTTATCAAATAATTTTTTGATTGCTCAGTTGCAATTACTTGATTCTTAAAAACAAAAATGAAATGAATGAAATAATTTTAACATATCTATAATATTTTGTATTTTAAGTACAAAATAATTATAGATATGTTTATTTTGTATAAATAAAAAATTATTTTATTTATTTAACATGGAAGGTACAGAAAGTAACATTTAACAGAAAGTATTTTCATATTAAGTAGAGCGTAGAAAAATGTTACCCAATTTATCTAACAATAGCAATATAATATATATATATATATATATATATATATATATATATATATATATATAATGGAACTTGTTGTTCTTATTCGAAAACTCAACAAGTATTGATATCATACCATTGTGTGTCATTTATATAAATCCACTAAAATAATAACACTTTAAATTGTTTTCTCATAAATAATGTTTCCTTTACGCAAGTATATTATTCATATTCCATTGAATAATTTAATCTTTGTTTTGATAAAGGTATTGAGCAATAAGAAAATAATCTCTGAGAAAAAGAGAATAATCTCTTGCCATAAAAAAGAAACAAATTAGTCATTCCTCATCAACATTAATTAAATGAAATTATTCATTCGCTCACAATGCTTCCTTAATTCTAAACAAATTCAAAAGTTTAACACGACTATATTACATTTCTAAAGTAAACATCTCCGCTTTAGTCTAAATATTTATGAGCAGAGGATTTGATCAATGTTTCGGATTAAAATCATAACCTCTTTTTATTTCCAGCGCTGAAATATTTGTCTGTTTTGAAGATATTATTAGCTTATTGAAGTCAGTGAGCTTACAATATTTATCTAAGCTAATATACTTATCCAGTCAAAACTATGAAACACTGATCACGTGATAATATAACTCCCTATACTGTAATATTTGTCAAATATCTTTATTAAATAGGTAGGTATGTGTGTGTGTATAAAAATAAAATGAGATCATACAAATAGTAAATTGCGTAAAAGTTAGATAATCGTGGTAATAAATTATTCAATTATAAAGTTTCATGTAAATTAATTGTTTAGTTATATATTGTATAGAGGTTTTAAAAGCACTTAAAAAATGCAATTATCAATCTATTTATCTATAAATATATAGCGAAAGATGAAGCCTTTCCACAACAGATATTTGATGGAAACCTCAAGGACTATGTAGTACTAATTTAAATTTTATTTAGGTACAGAAAATGTTTCTAAATTTACTTGTAGAATATTTGTGAAATATGTTTCTTTTATTTTATCAACACCTCTTTTATTAATTGTTGTTTTCAACGGTAAAAATTTACTGTACGGTCGCTCTTGGCTACTTTTTCAAAAAATCGCCAAACTTCTCGCGAACTTCACTGATTTGGACAAGCAAGTTCTGAAAATAAACAGAATATGCCATTATCAGAATCCTCCATTTTTCATTGTTCGGAATCCCTCATCTGTGATTTGTCAGAATTGGTTGGGTAGCCAGAAAATGTTATTTATCACCAACTTTGGAAAATCACGCCAAGAGAGACCGTATAGTAAATCTGAGCCGTGTTCAACCTATTATTGAAGTATATTTTCTTACTTAATAATTCTAACAGTAATAAGAGGTATAATCTCCTATAGTATAAAAGAATCATATTTGCAACCGGAAAGGTAGTGGGTTCGATAACCGAATCAGTTAAATAGTGTGTACCAAATAAATCGATAAACAATAAAAATTCCGTGAAATTACATGCTCTTTATAAATGTAGAGAAGGGAGTAGTTTACTATCGCAATTATTGGTCTCGTAATTTTTCGCAATTGAAATTTACGAGTTGATTGTCCATTTTTTTAAAATTTCTTTTGATAGGAATGGGAAGTCAAAGGCATAAATAACTTTACAGAATAAAAATATAATGAAAAACAAATAAAAATGCATTCTTTGATAGATATGGATCAGCAATAAAGGTCAGAATGCATTATGCAATATATTTTTCCTTATAGTTATATCTTTTTTATAAGTTCTCGACGTTTCCTGCTTTGTGCGTCATATTGTACCCCACTGCAATAAATTGTTTTCATTAATTTTCTTCATAATATTTCTAAAAGTTATACATAGGTATTTTGCAGCAATGTAAGTTGAATTTTTTTTCTATTTAATATGTCATTCATTTAGTTTTATATTCAACTTCATATATTTTTGGAGTAATTTTTAAAATATATAAAAAAACATTTTTTGTCTTATTTGAGCAAGAAATATGTTTCAGGAACACTTTAAATTATATGAATTTTCTTTACTTATATTCTTGAGTATTCTATTTCAACTTTAAATGTTCTTTCAATGCTTATTTTGGGAAAAAATATGAGTTTCTTTCATCTTCTGCTAACCATGCTCCATCATTGAATAATTTTAATTAGTTTACCATTTCTTCTACTTAAAATAACTTATTTTTTGTCAGGTTTCTAATTATTATATTCTTATACTATTGACAATTGAATTTAGTAATCAGATTTAATGAAGTCTTAGAAACTCTAGTTTATCTTTCTCTAACTAAACTCTAACTGAAAAATATTTAACTGCTGGAAAATAAATATTTTAGACTCTCCACAAATATAATGTTTTTTGGCATTTTGGACTGAAAATGTATCATGCTGTTTTAATTTTTGATTGCCTTAATTGCTATTTTATATTTCTAATCATAGTTTTTTTTTTTTTTTTTTTTTTTTTTTTAAATAAAATATTCTACTCTATTTTGTAATGAATAAAACATTTTAAGCAACAAAAATTTATAATCTTCTACATTATATTTTCCTAGTAACAATTATAATTTTTTATAATTAGAAGAAATTACGAAGTGTATTTAGATTTTCTCGGATTAAGCCTATTCACATTAATAAAATATATTCGGGAATCAAGAGTTTACAATGATAATTTTGAAAATATGAATCAGAAATTCCTCTTTAAAACTTTAAATGTATAGAATATATTTAAAATTCATTGATGAAAATTTAGTTTCTCTTACACAATTCAATTCAAAATTCTTTAATAAAATCTAAAAAATTTCTATAAACTGTTTAAAATAATTTGAGAATGATTGCTTTTTATACAAAATGAGATCATTTTCATTTGCTGTGAATTTCGTTTTGCTTTATATTTTGTTGTATGTATGAGCTTTACTACCTACGAGTAATTCCTTATTTACAAAAAATATTCTTCTTTTTTCGACACAGGAAAATATTTATTTTACTACTAAATGTTTACATTCACATATTCTTAAAACTTTAAAATATTTTTTTTTCTTGTATTTTAAAGTGATTCTATATTTTTACTGTTTTTTTCATTCCATCTATTATTTTATTGCTTAACTTAGCATAATTTTCATTCCTTTGTTATTTAATTTATTATATAACTTAGAATATATATGTTAAAATTAATGATACAATATTTTTTATTGATTCATAATCATTGCGTCTTGTTTTAAATTAAATGCAAACCATAAAAATCAAAAGACCCATGTCGTTTCATAAAGTATTCTAATTTTAAATGCAAAGGAATTATATTTATAATTTACTCCGTCATTAATTGCTTTAAAATGAATTTGATGTTTATTTTTGAATAAATTAAAAATGGCTTTTAATGTATATCCATTATTTATATTTTTATATCGATTTAAGCATACAATATTCGCATTTTTATTTCTAAATTTTTATGCATTAAAATAAAATTTCATAATTTACAGTAAAATAAAAAGCTACTATTAATATTTTTAAAATTAAATAATTGCAATTTGGACTAAATATTTAAGACTATTTTTTTGCTTGATAGTAAGTTCTATAAGTAATTAGAAAACATCTCTAATTTATATTTTGGTTTTGTCTAATGTTTCCAAAATAACTGAATGCAAATTTGATATTAATCTTAAAGTTGTTCTCAAATTATTTTTTTATATTTTCATTTCTAGGTTTTAAATTTGCATTCATTATTTTTATTTCATTTACAAGATTTCAGTTTCGAATTTTCCATATTCTTTCGCATTGTTGAAAAAAATCATTGTTTAAATATTCATTGTTGCTGAGTTGTTCATCTTTAGTTTTCATTAAAGCGTTTTTTTATTTCACATAAAACATTTCCTTTATCTGAATTATTTCTTCTTTGCGAAAACAAAAATAAACTGCAGCAAAAGAAAAACAAAAAAAAAAAAAAAATAAATAAATAAAATTTTAATAAAAAAGCAGCTAGGGAAGATTAATGTGTTTTTACTTTTCTTTTTCTCATTTTTGTTACTGCCGGTTAAACTCTTTTTCACACTTGCTCTAAATACTTATTTTTAATTCCATTGTTGAGGTTGTTAAAAATAGCATTTATCATGTAACTGATAAGTTTGTAGGTAAATATGCACAGACGTCTTGCAATAGCTTACCCTGAAAAAAGGAATTTTGTTTCCATTACTCGAGTTAAGAAACATGAATTGGTATATTTTTTACCAATTTGTATGGTATTTAATTGCTGAAATTTAATGAATAAATATTATTTACCTTAATTTTTTAATTTAAATTTTAATTTTGATCTTTTTAAAAATAACTCCAAATATATTTTATGAACAGAAGTAAATTAATGATTTTTTGTTCTCTCAGCAGATTATATGAAGGAATATTTCAAAATATAACTACATTTGAATTTTAAATAACACGACAAAGTTTGAGTCTAATATACTTTGACATGCATTTAACCAGGTAATTAGTCTAAGTAAGTTTATCTTACACAAATTAAGTAAAACTAATAGAAAAAAAGAAGTAGTGTATAAATATATCAATATAAAAAAGAAGAAAATTGATAAAAAGAATATAAGATACCCTTAAACTACGTGAATATAAATTGAAATAAAGTCAAAAAATTTAATTAAACAATTTTAAAAAATACTTTTAATGCTTTGCATTAATTCAAAGCTGGATTAAATATACAACGAAAATATTCTAAATGGGATTTTGATATTTCTGAAATTTGAAAACGCAGTTTTTAGTAAACAAGTCACAAAAATTTCCAAAGCATATTATCTTTCATTTGAATATTCAAAAATATACATATATTTGCTGAAATCTGTAAATTTTTTTTTATGCACCCAATGTAGTGAACATAATTTAAAAAAGAAGAAAATTGATAAACAGAATATAAGATACCCTAAAACTACGTGAATATAATTTGAAATAAAATTAAAAAGTTTAATTAAACAATTTTGAAAAATACTTTTAATGCTTTGCATTAATTTAAAGCTGGATTAAAGATATAACGTAAATACTCAAAATGGGATTTTGATGTTTCTGAAATTTGAAAAAGCGGTTTTTAATAAAAAGGTCACAAAAAATTCGAAAGTATATTTTCTTTCATTCGAATATTCAAAAATATACATGTATTTGCTGAAGTCTGTAAATTTTTGTATGCATCCAAGTTAGTGAACAATTTTAATTTCAGAAAAATGAATTTAAAAATTGTCGTGTTAAAATCTTCAAAAAACATAATTTTTTATAACTTTTTTAAGACTTCTTAACAACTATTTACTAACTTGTAATATCTACCATACTAATAATTCCTAATTTTAACAATTAATAACGAATAATCAACTATTTTATTTATAAAAATAAACTTAATTTGTTGAATTAAAATCTTTATAAAAAGTTTTTTTCTAATCCCATGCAAGCTAAGATTTTATTTAATTATCAGCAATGCTTACGTATCAAATTTTAATACAGCAAACTGAGGTGGTAGAGATATGATAAATACAAATGTTTTTATTTGCTGAAAACAATTCGATGTTTTTTTTTTTTTCGAAAAAAAGTGCTTAGTCGTTTGAACTCTCAAAATTGCTTGAACATCACTTTATGTTTCAGAGTCAGCACTTGTGATTTCGAGAGTGTCCGTTTGGAAGGATGAGAAGGTGTGAGGGAGGGTTAGTGCCAGGAACAGATTGATGAAGCTTGCGTTTTTTTTTTTGTATGCAGACGTGGCAGATGTTATTACCACACCCAGAAATGACTCCTTTTTGTAATTTTGTTTCTTTTGTTAGTTAAATGCTTGTTTTCACAATTTAGGTGACATTTAATTTGCCTCAGATCAAACTTATTTTCCGTTGGCAGTGGCTGTGGACTTGTTTCTGTTGGAATGGCTGTCCTCTGATGAAGTATGCAGTATTTTGATCTATGTATCGGAATGTTATAATACAGATAAACCATTTTGATGCATCTTTCTTGGCTAATATTGAATAATTTAGGTAAGATATATAAATTAAAAAATATTTATTTCCCATTTTATTACCTTTTTGTCAAGATGTAGTAATTTGTTTTGCTTGTTAGTTTGAAAATGGTGTATTCATTTTAAAAAAGATAAATTCCTATTTTTCTTGAATTCGAGTTTACATTATAATATTTTTATTAGGGAAACTTCTTATTATAAAGTTATATTTCATAATTTTATTAAGTTGATGAATTTCAATTTACACATATAGGAATATGTTAAAATAACTAGATTCTGATAGATTAATGAATAAAATCACAGAAGTAGAAATTTATTAATAAATTTTGAATGTTTCTCTTAGAGTTGATCGTGAAGGGAGTATACGTTTAGAAAGACTTTGATTTTTTTATTTAAAAAAGAAAATATTACTACAAATAAATTTCAATTTAAAAAAAAATGCGAGATTTATTTTAAATGTGTTTGTTGTTTGAAATGAATCTGATTCATTTGATATTTAAAAGTTGAGTGTATTTTTTATTGATAATGATTTGAAAATTTATTTTCTTAATTATTAACATTTTTTACTTTATTATCATTACTTGATAGTATATGTGATTAACAAAGAAAAAAAAAATATGGATTTAAAATCGAAAGCTGATTTTTTTTTATCAAATGACTTAAAACTTATAATTTATGTGGTTTCTATTACTTAGAAGAAATTACTTTATATTTTGAATTAAATGGAAACTAAATAACTTTTCATTTTCGAATTTAACATAACAGTATCTATATAAGAATCTGATTTTATATAGTGTATGCGTGTATGTGTATTATATAGTGTATGATTTGTATGCGTGTATTATATAGTATATGATTTTATATAGCGTATATAGTGTATGTTTTTAGTTTAATTTTTCTAGGTATCAAATATTAGTTCAATAATATAATTTTGAAATTGATAATAGAAGATTAAATAATAAATATGTTATCTTCAAAATAATTTATATTCAATTTTCATACAAAATGTTGTATTTACTGTTTTGATTTAAGTTTTTATATAAATATTATTGATTTGTTTTATATTATTAGAGTGAGGTAAATAATTTAAATAGTTATTTACGAAATACTGTAAATTACTGGGATATAGTCTGTGTAAATATAGTATCTTCAAAATTGTATTTCTTCTGAAATAGTTTTAAATAATAAAATGACATTTTTAGTTAAAGTAAATAAGGGTGGTTTAGTAAAATTATCCGAAACGGTAGGTGAAGGGGGTTTCTATATTCACTAAAAATCCCAGCTATCAAAAAATTTATTTTAGTTAGTGAAAATGCTTAGAAGAAGATTAAAATGTATATTACAGTGGGTAAAAAAAGTATTTGCACACCTACATTTTTATTTGCAATTCATAAAAAGAAGCATTAAGAAATAAAAAAATTGGTCTTGCCAAATCAGAATAAGTTTAATCATCCAAAACTAACAGAAAAATTACAATAATATAAATAACAATGTTTTTTTGTAACAAAATTACAATATCTCGTGTCAAAAAAGTATTTGCACACTTGCATGAATACAATAGAAATATAATATATAAGCAAATTTCAAATAACTAATACTTAGTATGCATTCCTTTAGCATCTATTACAGCTTGTAATTTTGATGGCATTGATTTAATTAAATTTTCTATAACAGTAGGGTCAGTATTCGACCACTCTTCAATAAGGGCTTGTTTAAGGGCAGATTTGCTTGAAATCTTCCTTTTTCTTCTTTTTAAATCCAAAGAATCCCACAAATTTTCCAAAGGATTTAAGTCTGGTGATTGTGGTGGAGTGGCAAGTTGTCTGGGTACATGATAAAGCAACCACATACGCGTTATACTGGCAGTGTGCTTGGGATCATTGTCTTGCTGAAAATAGTACGAATTACTGATACCCAATTTTATTGCACTTTGTGGCAAGTTACATCGCAACACATCAATATAGGTTCGAGCTGTCATATTCCCATCAATGAAACACAAATTACCAACCCCTTTGCTAGCCATGCATCCCCAAATCATAACAGAACCTCCTCCATGTTTAACTGTAGGTAACACATTTTTGGTATGAAAAGCAGTACAAGGTTTTCTCCAAACTAATTTCCTGCCATCTGATTTAAAGATATTGAACTTACTCTCGTCGGAGAAAATGACATTTTTACAGAAATCAATTGGCTTATTGATATATTCTTTAGCGAATTCAAGTCTCTCTAGTCTATTTCGTTCCGTTATGAGAGGTTTTTTCCTTGGAGATCTCCCATAAATGTGTGCATCGTGCAGGACATTTCGAACACTTTGGGCACAGATTTGAACTCCAGATGTTGAAGCGACATCATTGGCTAATGTAATTGCACTAACAAATGGATTTTTCGATGCTTCTCTTATGATTTTTAGCTTCATTCGCAGTGAAACTTTCTTTGGGCGTCCAGAGCGCAAGTTATTTGATGTAGATCCTCTTTCTTTATGGCGTTTTATAACATACCGAACAGTAAAGGAGCAAACATTTACTTTTTTACCTATTTTTCGATAACTTAGGCCATTTTCACGTAGAGAAACAATTTTTTCTCGCAACGAAATCAGCAATTCAGATTTCTTAGGTGCCATTACAATTTGAAATCGACAATCAACTGATAAAGTTTCGCCAATACCTCCTTTTATAGTTGTCTTATGTATGTTATTTACTGCGGGATGACTGTCAAATAATTAGCTAGAAAATGCAAATTTGTTAAAGTTGAGTTGTGTGTGCAAATACTTTTTCGACGTAAGATATTTTAATATTGCTGCAAAAAAGGATTTTTATTAATATTATTGAATTTTTTGTAATTCATTTAAATGAAAAAGCTTATTTTATTTTTAAAATGCCAATTTTTGTATTTATTAATGCATTTTCTTATAAATTATGAACAAAAATGTAGGTGTGCAAATACTTTTTTTACTCACTGTAGATAGAATGATCGAGGAAAAAGTCAAAAGGAAGCAAGGGACTAATTTAGTTATGAAATTAAGACAAAAATTAAGGAAATGAATGAGAACTTACAGTAATTTGTTTTTCATATTATTGTAAGTAAAACCCCAATAACTAATTAAAAGTAAAAACACGAAGTTTAGAAGTTTAGTGCATAAAAATGCAAACATATAATTTAGTTCTGCGATGATATTAGCGATGATTTTCAACACGAAAAGAAATCTCTCGTATAGAACAACCAAAAAGAATTAAATGAGGTGTAGAATGCTGAAAAAAATCTCTTTTTTAGATATCAATTTGTTAAGAATGACTAGAAATGTTAATTATTACGTTATTAAAGATTTAACTCTGAAACGTTTTCATGCGAATATCACTGTATTTTCATACTGGGAATATATTGGAAAAGGCGAAATCACAATCGCTGCACAACGTAAAAACAATTTTTCCTACAATAGAAAATTAGTAAAATTCATTACTTTTAAGATATGGTATACTGTCGAAATATAAAAAAGAAGTCGTTGTCTGATGCCATAAGTATTTTTTTCTTCTTACAGCGATTACTTATAGATTATTTTAAAAGGTGAATCAGGAAATCTTCTTTTTTGAAATTAGAAACGTTTCGGATTGGAATGCTACATTACATCATAAGAAGCTTTACAGATAGTGCTAATTAATGTCTTTCATACATATAAAAACAAGCTAAATAAATTAAGCTTTCTTAGCAAAATAAAGTTTTTATTTTAAATCAGCCAAATATTCATAACCTACATGAGTTTCGTGCAATTCCGTGCAGCGTATTTCAATTCAATTCAGAGCAAATATTCAGTGGACAAATGAAGAAAAGGATTTTATTTATACAGATTTATAAACATTTAAGAAGTAATTGAGTTATTGATTAGTTTGTTGTTCTTAAAAATAAAAAAAATGTTATTTATTTTTAAAATTATTAGTGAACGTACTGCATTATTCATTTGGTTGCTAAGTTTAGTTTAAGTATTAATTTAGTTACTTAATATTTGCTTTATGAATAAAACTTTCCGAAGAAAATTTTAGATATGATTACATATTATACATTTAGTTCTAAGTTTATTAAACAAGAAGTATTTTTGGCAAGGCTTAAGCATAATATATAAGTTAATAATTCATTGAAAATTTAAAACTCTATCTTTAGCATACCAAATGCAAAGCTGTACATTTTTATTCCATACTTAAAAATTAATATTAATATTGCATGCTAACATAATTATTTCAGCAGTGAAAAAAATTGTAGTTGTTGTTATTTATGACACTTGGCAAAGCCAAGCCCACCCATCAGGGATGGGCGAATGAAATCAGAAAAAGTTTTCCGTTTTTTGAACAGAGCACCCCCAAACGATGGTGGAAATACGACTTTGGCGCATAGATGGCAGCAACAAACATCTGGGATTCCCAATTTCATTTCTTGGCGCAGTTTGTCCTTTTTGGACCTTGCGCCACAAAACCCAACTAACCAACCAACCGACCAATTTCATTTCAAAGAGCCAGACAATGACTCCTATATCTAAATTGGAAATGAGAGAGGATCCATTGCCTGGTTCCTAACACACCGAGAGCTATTAATTTGGAATGGGAATATGGATGACATTGCGATCACGACAAGTTTTACGTGGCCCATTCGCCATTTTGAACACGACAGATCTTCGGATAAGCCGAGATTCGAAGTCATTACCTTCCGGTGACGAGAACAATGCCCTAACCTACCAGGCCACCATGGCCTAGGGGAAAAAAGCTAAGCATACTAATTTAATATTCTCCATAATTAAAAACAATTGATTTCAATGCGCAAAAGAACAAAGGAATACATTGACAAGATATTTAAAAAAATATAACATTAATAAATAAATTAATTAAAAAAACAGAAATTCCAGTGGTAAGAAATGGGGAAAATAATTTAAGATTTAAATGTCATATTATTGAAATTTCTCTTTTCATCCGGAAAATCAATATTTTCAATAATTTTTTATGGAAACTATTTTTAACTGCATCACATGAATGACAGCATCAACTGATTTTCACTTTTTTAAAAGCAACTCATGAAGGCTGAAATCGTTCGGACGAAAAGTCGAGCATAAACATGGTAATGAATATTGTCAAATTTCAATATTTTTTCCCCTCTTTTCTTGATGGATAGCTTGAAGTAAGTGCTTAAATAATTCATGAATCGGAAAGTCTTTCTTCTCCATAAGGTTTTTTTAATAAACATATTTTTTTCCTTGATTCGGTATTTTTTCAGTCATTAATATAATAATGCGCCTGCAAAAGAATAAAAATAACTATCAAGTCACATTTGAACCAATAAATTCGTTCAATTTAAAAAATTAAGTTTTTAAATTTCTTAATTAATATGAAAAAAAATAAATTTTTTACTTTTTTCTAACTATATAGTCTCTGATTAATCAAGAGATTGAATGTTTCAATTTAATATGAAAAGTTTGTTGTTAAGTATGACAGTTCTTATAGCATATCTAAAACACTTTATCATTTATATTTCAGATGCTTTTTATGCACTTAATATATATATATATATATATATATATATATATATATATATATATATATATATATATATATATATATAT
>JAPDSC010008399.1:1662-13336 GCA_026290005.1 Latrodectus geometricus | reverse complement strand
ATATATATATATATATATATATTTATATATATAAATACTATATACATTGATACAATATACTATACTATATGAAATATAAATATATTAGTATTGATAATTTTATGTAGAGTTTCCTTCCTAAATGCTGCAATGTATGTGAATATTTCCATAAAATTTCTATCTTATTTATACATCTGCTGTTTAAAAATTACAAAATTACAAATTCTGTTGTAATGCTTCCCTTAATTATAGCTAATATACTGATGAGTATTAAACATATTTATTGAAAATATTGAAACGTAATCATTAAAAATTAATTATTAATAAATTTTTAAAAGCGCTTGCTATAATTGTTAAAATTGTTTCCTTTTATAAAATTTTATGAGATTTTATTTTCCATAATTAATTCGACAACTTATATTAAATTATACTCTAAATATAAAAATGTTTTAAAGTTAAAATAAAGTAACTGTTATTTAAAACTTTTTAATTATGTAATTTAAATAATTCATGTTAAGAGGTTGTTTACATTTTTCTAGTTTAAGGAAATTAATTATTTCAAAATTTGATAAATATTATGTATTGAATTTGTAAAGAGCAAGGTAATTCTCTAAAGCAAAAATAATTCGTTTGTATGATCTTGTTAGGGAAAAATGTATCGTGATAAAAACATAAACTGCAAATCTTTCATTTAACTTTAAATGTTTGTTATAAATGTTAACACAAATATTGTTTCAATATGAAGTATTTATTAAAGCAACCACTTTTCTAACAGCAAATCCAATGATGCAAAACAGATATTAAGAAAATTGATTCTAAGAACAGCAACTTACGACCGTCATGAAAAACTTTTTTGCGGGGGGGGGGGGCGCTGTGGCCTGGGTGGTCATGGAGTCGTTCTCGTTACCAAAAGGTGGTGAGTTCGAATCCCGGCTTAGCCGAAGATCCGACCTGTTCACTAATGGCGATTGTAAAATATGTCGGGTCGCAATGACCTCGCTGTTTCCATACAAATTAATACCTTTGGGGTGGTTGGAGCCAGGCTATGGGTCTTCACTGGTTTCAATCTCTAAATTGGAAGATTCAGATGGTGCTGCCATCTATGAGCCAAAAGTCGTACTTACACTTTCGTATGAGAGTGCTCTGTTCAAAAACGGAATACTCTCTCAAAAGACGCCTAGTATTTTGACGGGCGGGCTTGGCGTTGCCTAGTATCATCAGTAACAACAACAACACAATTGTTAAATTAAAAAAAAACACATTACAATTCTCCCAAGAAAGATAAGAAATGTTAAACTTTCAATCTATAAAATTAAAAATTAATAAAATACTATCAATTTAATTTGAGGGAAGAGATATCGACATCATTGATATCGAACTGTAAAATAAGTTACTCTATGTAATCGATCTCGTGAATCTCATTGTCATAAGCCTATAAAGAAAAATAATAAAACGCAATTATTATTTTGAATAAGGCTCTGATGAAACTTCACTTCAGACACTTAAAAAATAGTTTTATAAATCGCTTGACTGAAATATAATTCATTTTAAATTCTGCATTTTGAGAAATAAACCGTTGTTTACAACATTTATTAATAATAATTTTACCAATTTAACAGCATTTGCATACGTCAGAAGAATAATTTTCAGTAAATTAAAAACTTTAATTTGATTTATGTAATAATGATATTTTAACGCTAGTTAATCAGTGGTTTCACAAGTAGACCTGTAATGACACATATAACACACTAGGCATATTTTGTTTTAATTTGAGATTTTTTTGTATTAAATATTCCCCTTGGTGGTAGCAAAAGTAAAGATGAATTAAAGTAGATTTAATATACTATCGAAATAAATTTTACTGAGAGGCTTAGCTAATAATTGTGATTATTAAATATATAATATTTTTATAAATTATCATATTTTACCAAATACTCCCAAAAGGTTAAAGTTGTGCAATAAGTTAAGGTTGTGCAAATTACACAACTCATTGTCAAATTACCAAATAAATAGTATATTTTGTGAAGTTAATTAATTTACTATGTTCACTGTGACGTTAACTGTTTCAATAATCAGATGTCGAGAGCATTATGAGTTATAAAACTACAATATAATTTAGTAATGAAAAGTCCACAATTTTCAAATAGGACTTAAGAATCCTTATGTACCTTTAGCTTCCATTAATGTCACTAATGTGAGATGAAAATATTTCTTGAAGATCAAATTTCTAGTTATTTTGCGCAGTAATTAGGCTTCCAATGCATTATGCTGTTTTGGTGCAAGTTTAATGAGCTTAACTTATCTTAAGTAGATGGAATCTTAAATTTCTTGGATTAAATTAAGTGATTAAGCCGTCAAAACATTAAGGTCATTTAAATTTGCACCTGAAAGTGCCTGTTAATCAGTACTTCCGGAAGCAGTTCGAAAGCGTCGTGTCTTAATTGGTTTCAGCACTGATTGCTTTAATTTATTTAAATAAAGCAAAGTAATCATCGATCATTTTATTTGCTCCATCGAAATAATAATAATGTTTTATTTGACAGTTTCAGTATATTTGAATAGGATTCTGTATATTTATCCTATTCAAATAAACTTATATAGATTTTATAATAATTTTATAACGTATATATCTAGTAATCAATTTTGTAATAAATGATAAATTAGATAATACGAATTTCAACTATTACAATTATTTGATTCAGCATAGAAAGTTCATTTAAATCTCTGTTATCAGTCTGAATATTTATAATCACATGAATTACGTATATTTTGACGCCTGGTTGGTTAGGGCGTCGTTCTCGTTACCAAAAGGTGGTGAGTTCGAATCCCGGCATAGCCCAAGTTCCTACGTGTTCACTAACGACGAAGGGGGGGGGGAGCACGTAAAATACGTCGGGTCGCAATGTCATCCATGTTCCCATTACAAATTAATACCTCTGGGAGTGGTTGGATCCAGGCTATGGGTCTTCAATAATCTTTAAATTGGAGGATTCAGATGGTGCTGCCATCTATGAGCCAAAAGTCGTACTTCCACATTCATATGAGGTTGCTCTGTTCAAAGACGGAAGACGCTCTCTCTCTGACTTCATTCGCCTAGTCTCTTGACGGGCAGGCTTGGCGTTGCCAAGTGTCATCAATAACAACAACAACAACGTATATTTCGTCAATTGAAAATCTAATGCATGTGAATAAGTTTTTTAAACTACTTTAGAAGCTAACATTTTAATTTAAAAATGCTTGGTAGGTATTGGATGAATATATATATAAGCATTCAGATACATATAAAAAGAAACACTTTATATATACAAAATAAATGCATTTTAATTTATTCAATTAATAATTTCTGTCGAATTTGAAGATAATTAAATTTCAAATATAAAATCCTATTTCTTAAATTCAAACCAATACTATTGTTTTGAATATTTGAAGTCATCAAAAGCTATAGTACACAAAAACTATCAAATGAATAAAATGCTTGTGTATGGATTTAAATAAATGCAAATATGTCTTAATATAAAACAATGTATTAATCTGTTTACATTTTTGATAAAATGTTTTAAAAGAATTAATATGAAAATTTAGTAAAGAATTAATAGCAACCATGTTTCTTCATCAATGAAGTAGATTAAGAATATTTCCTATAATATTAAACATGTGCTTTGAAATTTCCTAATTGAAATTGATAAAATGAACTTGTATTGATATTGAATAGAAAAGCTAATCTCTACTGTTCATTTCAGTAAGTGATATTTTTGATATACATACATACTTTTAAATGTGTATTAAAATTGAGTGCATTTGTGTATGATAACACTAAATAATTATTTCATATGATTTGCATTATCAAAATCATGATTTTTTTATATTTTCCTTTTTAAGCAAATAAACTGAAATATTGCCAGTTTAAATGAAAATTTAAAGTTTTTAGCAGTGGTTTGTTACTAATGAAAAAAAAATTAAACTGAAAAATATATTTTAGTTAATTTGTTGAATCTTAAAAGAGAATATTCTAATTTTGTTTTCCTATAATAAACCGACTTTTAAAAATATACTACTGATTCTATAAATGACAATATAACATTTTTCTTTAAATGAAACTATTTAAATATTTTCCAATTTTCTTTATTTAAAATGAGATAGAACGTTTTTTTAATTTTAATATCAAATAAATTATTTTAAGTTATTGTCTTTATATTTTATGTACTCATAATAGACAAAATCTTAATATGTAATTTAAATTTCCTCTTGATTACAATACAGCCTGAAATTTATGAGAGAATTTAGAGAATTATTTATTATTAAATAATTAAAGAATATTTAGATTTATATTTGAAATAAAATAATATTGTGTGGTATTACAAAATGATATCTTAACTCTCTATACATGTTGTACTAGACACTTTGATATTTATCAGTTCAAAACTGTACTATGTATGTTGTACTACACAAACTAAACTGAATTTTAAAAATATACTATAGATTCTATGAATGTAAATTTAACATTATCTTTAAATGAAACTATTTATATTTTCCAATTTTCTTTATTTAAAATGAGATACAACATTTTTATAATTTTAATGTCAAACAAATTATATTAAGTTATTGTCTTTATTTTGTATGTACTCATAATCGAGAAAATATAAATTTTGAATATAAATTTTCTGTTGATTAAAATATAGCTTGGGATTAATGAGATAATTTAGAGAATAAGTGAACTATTTATTATTAAATATTTATATTTGATTTATATATAATATACAATATTGTGTAGTATTAGAAAATGAAGTCTTAACTATACATGTTGTACTAGACACTTAGATATTTAACAATTGAATACTGTGTACTGTGTATGTTGTACTAAACACACTGAAATTTAATTGAAACGAATTTTAATTTAAAATACGTTTTAAATGTCATTAAAAATTTCATTCAAGCATGATAATTGTTATTGAATGATAGCTCGTTTGTTTGGCCTGCTTTTATAATTTTCGACAATAGTGAAACTCTAACTTAAAATTTAATTTTGAACTAATTCAGGTTACATACAATTTGGAATTTTAAGAGCGAATTTAAAAATGTAATCTCAAATGACAATATAAATATTTATGTAAATTCATGAGCACGTTAGAAATCAATAGAAGGATTGAAGCTAAATCAAATACAATTCCAAAGTCTTTCCTTGAAATAGACATTTAGTATAATAGAAAAAAAAGTGTGAAGTAAATGAAAATAACTATTTAAAATCTGATTATTAAGAATATAATTTTGAAATAAATAGATGCACTCTGATTGAAGAATAAATTAAAGATAAAAAATAATGAAGAATTTATCGAAGTCGGAAAGAAAATCGAATCAGAAATGGGAGGACCTGAAGAATAAAAAAGGAAATAAGTTTCTTTAAATAAAGAAAGATGAAGTAAATATTGAATTCACGGAAAATCGAAAACCTAACCATTCTTCACTTGAAAGTAGTTATGGAAATTTTTTGCTCTTAGAAATCAGTAGTTAAACTGACCATTAATAGCTGTGATGGTAATGCTCTGGAATAGACTGACTTCTTGAATCAATATGGGATCATTACTCATTCTAATGAATCTTTTTCGAAACTGAAGAAATGTAGCTACTTAAAATCGATATTGAGATGAGTAAAAGTTAATGTTCATAATGGATTTTTCTTTTAACTTAAAAGAAAAAAAATTACCATTTTTTAGTGAAACTTTTGAATTATCAATTAGTATATACAAATTTATAGTAAAATATTTAAAATGTCTGTGTATCTTTTCTGTTAAAATTATGAACGGTGGATATTTTTAGAATTTTTTACACTGATTTAAAACCTAATAAAAATATTACCTGTATAGTAAAATTGATGTAAATTGTGTTTGAAAAGATAGTTTCCCTTGAATTCACATTGTTTGTCCACTAAATTATTACCCTCTGTTTGAAAAACTCCATAAATTGATGAATATATCTGCATTGTTCATTAAAAAATAAATATGTATTTTACTGTAATGATTGCGTTATACATTACTACATATTTCCTTCCGAGTTAGATTTCCGTGTGATTTTGGCTTACCCTCAATTTTTTCGTCCTAAAATAGGGAACTTCAAAACGGTTCTACTTACTGTAAAATATGATTTTCAAGTACGGTTAATGTAATTAATGTTTTTCAATTATTCTAATATAGTAAAAATCTCAAAATTAACTGAAAATTAAAATTATTATAATTTTTATAGAAAAATTTTACTTATTTCTGGCAATATATATATTTTAAATTTTGGTGGTCCTTATTGAGAATAAGGTTATGATTAATTATATTAAATGTAAATATAGCGGTGTAATAAATATGTTAAAGAATAAGCATCATAAGCACATATTCTGTTTAGACAGCTTTTTAAATCTTAGTTAAGAAGAAAAATATTTGGTTTCTAATTTAGTATAAATAGAATTTGGTATTATATTAATGAAAATACAATTTTGGATATCCATAAAAAGTAAAAAAATAATAAAAAGGAGTTTTCTAGTCCCATAAAATTTATACTGTTTCTTAGTACTCCAGAAATTATATTATACATCAGAAGAAAATATTACCTAATTTTAAAATTCATTATTTAATTAATCAGAGCTTCTGATTTCCCTAAAAAGTGTATAAATATAATGTAATAACGTTTAAAGGCGTTTTTAACAATAAACTACTTTTTGTCATAAACGTGGATTAATTTAAATTATGACAAATTAAAAATTTAATTTGCAGCATTCAAGTTACATTTTCTGAATTATTTAATTATACATTATAAAATCTAATTTTATTATTAAATTTCACAATGGTAATTTTTATTTCTTTATATAAAAGTATTCAACTCCTTTAATAATCATAGTATAATTTAGTCTATTGTTACTCAAATTCTTGGATTACTTAATTACCAGTACTTAAAAAATGCAATTCATTAAATGTTCAAATTAAATGTTCATTTTATTAAAATAAATTTATTTAAAAAAACATTTCTCTTAATTCAATATACATAAAGTTAGATAAAGCAACAGTCTTAACTTTTTAAAATGTAAACATATTAAAACATTATGCTTGAAGACAGTTTATATTATATAAGAACAGTTAAAATGTTTTAACTTTTTATATTATATATTTTTAAAAATATAAGAAGAAAATAAAGAAATATTATAAATTAAGTGATAACTTCGATTAAAGTTATACAAATTTGTAAATATTATACGAGTATTAAACATAAAAATATATTTCTTTTATTTAATCATATATATATTATGATTCTTCATTATGATAACTATTTTAAACAATGTTTAAAATAACTATCTAATAGGAATATAAACTTGTTTAATTTTCAAATGCAATGCTTATTCTTTTTAAAAAATGTAGAGATATAATGCAATGTATTGACTAAATTAGTTTTCGTCTTAAATTATTATCAAAAAGAAAATTTCTTGTTGCATCTTTTGAACAGCTTGTTAATTTCGTCGAAAAAGCTATTTAATTTTAACGCTATTGCTTGATTATAAACATTTGATGCAGTCATTTTATAGTTTTTTTATTTATTTTCTGTCTAAGTGCATTCAGTGATTTACATAAAAGCAAGGACAAGTGAAGAGTCTAAAGATAAATCTTCGTTAAACAAATTGTGCTTATGCTGATTAGATTCGAAATCTAAAACATAGTGAAATAATCCCATTAGTGCACAAAGTATCTTCAAAAGAAGTTCATTAAGAGCGGAATTCACTCAAAAAATTAGGTACATACTTAATTCTAATTTGCTTTGAAGCTAACCTTCACTCCAACCACATTTCGTTTTTAATTTTTAAGTATTTTCTTCCCCAAAAAATGTTCATATTTTCATAAATGCACATTTGTAGTGACGATCTCATAATATATATATATATATATATATATATATATATATATATATACCATAATTTCCTGTATATAACCCGCGGATTATGTGTTAAAAAAATTCCGAATTTCTTTATGCATATTATACACCACCGCTTATAATCTGTTAAAAACATTCTCCATCAGAAAAGCTTACAAGAAAGTTTTGAACGAAATAGTTTATATTTCATAAAAAAAATAATATGTGAGACCACGACACACCTGAATTATTTGTCCAATTACATTTAAGAACGAATTCGGTTCCTCGTAAAGATAGATTATAGTAGCATTTCTCTAACGTCATTTCGCAATTTGTCTTGATGTGAGCTGTTTTGTCTTGTAAAGATTCAAATTTGTATATTGTCATATGGAAGCGAAAACTTTTAATGCCCACAATGGATTTTAAATTAAAAGTTATAACGAAAGCAAATAAAAGAAATAGCGACAAACGTGTTAATGTGAAGTAAAAAACAAAGCACGTGCGGTTTAAAAGAAGGATATATAAAATACTCAGTTTGTAAATAATATTTTCTTTTAATTTCTTTCATTTAAGTGTTAATGAAGCAAATATAAATTAAATATATCATTTTAAGAGTTATTAGATTATATTATCAAATATTGAATAAGTTAAATAAATTTGCAATGAAGTAATATCGAGAATAACTAAGGAATTTAATTAGAATTGATGTAATTTAAAGCAATATGTGTACATATTTAGAAGAATTGCGAAACATATTATAGTATTTTCAGACTTGGGAGACAATGCTGTTGTTTAATAACAATATTAAACTTTTAAAACCTTATCATTAATTTCTAGATAGTGTTTGATAACCTTTTTTTAGAAATTGTTTAAGAGAGAGATATATAAATGAATTGAATCATTTTTCTTCTGCACGCCTTACATAACTAATTAGAAACAAAACTTAACATTTTATTTGGACATCTTTTTCATGTTTAACCACTCTTATTTGTTTGGTTATCGAGAGTGCATATTTCTGTGATGTATTTATATTCAATGAATTACATGTATTGACTACGTAGCTTTTCAGTTTTTGTAAAATAGGAAGAGGATAGTGCTGTCAGTTATTTCTTAAAATCATGCACACATTTTCTATGAGATGAAAATCAGGGCGGAATGGGTGCCAGAAAATGTTAGAAGTCATACAGATGTTCAAAGCAGCAACTTTGAACATTTCTAACATGATGAATTGCATTATTGTCCATGAATTATCTGTGGTCATCAGAGTAAGCATTACAGACTATACTTGATCTGCCAAAATATTTAATTATTTCATGGCTATTTGTTTTCTCAAGAGGAACACTGGGACACCACTATCTAAGGTAGCAGAGCATTTTAAAAATCATGATAATCCCACCAGATCCTTGCACGTCGTGAGTAATGTGAGATGAATTCATGGCTTCGTGGATTTCTTACTAAATCAACATCTTAAATAAATTTTTATTAGAAGTATCAAATAAAATTAGCCATTTTGTATTCTAATAAATATAATGTGTGCTTTCCTGACACAATTGAAACCGAATTTTTGCATTTCGGGTAGGATTTAATGGTTTTTGCTATGCTTTCTTACACTTCATTATTCTTTGAACCTTATTCGAGCTGAAATATGTTAGAAAGAGTCTCGATTGATGATTTTTGTAATTTAATTAAACTACAAAATGACTTTAGAGCGTTGATTCTGTTGTACAATTGGTAGGAAACGATTCCGATGATCTTTGTACTGTTTTGATAGTTACGGACATTTAATTCAACATGTTAATATTTTTTTGTAAATGTAACTAATAGATTACTGTTGCACCAGCATACTTCTTCGCAAATAGCATAGCGTTGGCTCTACCAGTTAGTTGCAAGCAGCTGGATAGGAGACTTAGTAATTTAGAAGTTAAGAACAACCTTAAGATGTCAGATGTTTGATCTGTTGTTGTTGTTAATAATGACACTTCACGAAGCATAGACCACCTGCCAAGGAATGGGAGAATAAAGTTAGAAAGAGCGTCTTTCGTTTATGACCATATCACCCCTGACTAAGGTCAAAATACGAGGTTGGATCATAGAAGGCTGCACCATCTTGGTTTTCCCAATATAGAGATGGAAAGCCCGAGGCCTGGCTCATAACATTACCAGACCCATATATTTGAAATGATAACATGGAGGACATTACGACCACGATATACACTACTGGCCTTTAAAATTGCTACACCAAGAAAGCGACATGCTACAGACATGAAATTTATACGAAAGGAAGAAGGTGCTGTGATATGCAAATGATTAGCTTTTCAGTGCATTCAGACAAAGCAGGCGCCAGTAGCGACACCTACATTGTGCTTAAATGAGGAAATTGTTCAGACGGTTCCTCATTCACAAATTGCATTTGAACGTTGTTGCCTGGTGAAAAGTTGTTGTGATGCCTCGTGTAAGAAGAAGAAATGCGTACCAGCACGTTTCTGACTTTGATAAAGGTCGAATTGTAGCGTACCGGGATTGCGGTTTATCTTATCGCAGTATTGCTGCTTGTGTCGGTCGAAATACAATGACTGTTAGCAGAATATGGAATCGATGGGTTCCGGACCGTAATACGGAACGCCATGCGGAATCTCAAGGGCCACCTATCACTAGCAGCCGAGAAGACAGGCATATTATCCGCATGGACGTAATGGATCGTGCAACCACGTCACGAGCCGTGAGTCAAGAAACGTGGTCGTTTGGAAGACAACAAGTGTCTGCATGAACAGTTTGACGACGTTTGCAGCAGCATGGACTCTCAGCTCTGAGACCATGGCTGCGGCTTCCCTTAACGCTGCGTCATAGACAATAGCGCCTTCAATGGTGTGATCAACGACGAACCTGGGCGCACGAATGGCGAGACGTCATCTTTTCAGATGAATCCAGGTTCTGTGTACAGTATCATGATGGTCGCATCCGTGTTTGGCGGCATCGTGGTGAACGCACACTGGCAGCGGGCATTCGTCATCGTCATACTGGCCCATAACCTGGCGTGATGGTATTGGGTGCCATTGGATACACGTCTCAGTCACCTCTTGTTCGCATTGACGGTGCTTTGAACAATGCACGTTACATTTCTGGTGTGTTACGACCCGTAGCTCTACCCTTTATTTGAGCCCTGCGAAACCCTACGCCCAGGAACCTACCCAGGATCTATCCAGCCAAATTTATTGAAAATTTAATCACTTGTTATTTCTAGTATAATATATTTGTCCAATAAATATCATTTTGTTATCTGCATTTCTTCCTGGTGTAGCAATTTTAATGGCAAGTAGTGTATTTTACGTGCCACAGTGAACATTAATGAACACGATGGATCTTTGGTTATGCAGGGATTCGAACTCACTACCTTCCGGTAATGAGAACAACGCCCTAAGCAACAAAACTTCCAAGTAAAATGGTCATTCCTAATAGCATTTTACTTGGCGGATAATGGGATAACGATCTATGAAATGCGGCATAAGTACTGTTAAGAGGATAAATCAGAATTTTCCATTATGTCGGAATTCGAATACATTACTTTCTAATAATGAGAACATGAATCAAATTACATATCAAATAAGAATGTATCAAATAATATATTGATACAAAATTAGGAAATATTTGTAACTTAAAAGATAAAAAAGAAAAATTTGAAAAAATGTATGTTTTGAACCAAGAACATATTGAGTCAAAAATAATGTTTTGCAGAAATATAATTTATAAAGCATTTGTAAGTTAGTGGGTATATATATATATATATATATATATATATATATATATATATATATAT
>JAPDSC010008383.1:61872-72214 GCA_026290005.1 Latrodectus geometricus | reverse complement strand
TTTCACATTACAATATTTACCTGTACTTAGTACATTTGTTTTCTGAAAAACTTAACTTGAATTGAGCTGTATTTTACATTTTCTTTAAAGTATTAAATTACTATAAATATCTGAATAATATTCCTTGTATAAAATATTAATAATTCAAAACCAGCTGTGCAATTTAATTTTTAGAATTGCAAATCTTAGTAAAGAGCTGATAATTATAAAAAGCCTATTAATAGTAACCATTTTGCTTTATTTTATAACTCATTAATTTTATTTATTAATTTGTCCCTTGGAAGAAAAAAAATATCAATAGACTTTAACTTATAATATTAACAATGTTATAAATTTAACATACATTTAAAGGACTTATTAAATAGTATAAATGTATTGAAAAAATAATGAAAAAAAATTTTTTTTACGGAAGATCTGAATGAAAATATAAATAATGACAATATAAAAATTCTTAAAATGAAAAAAAGTTAGCAGTTTACGTTTAAAAATAATAAGTTTCTACGAAAAATATAATTTCCATATTTAAAAAATTAAAGAGAAATATTATTTGATATTTCCACTTATACATTTTGTAAAGCACTAATTTTTTTGGAAATTGTTTAATTCCGCCATCTGGTGGCCGAAGTTTAATTTACTTCAATTTTTTTTTATATATGGACTATATGTCTATAGTGCTTTCACATGTTTAATTTCAATTAACGCATAGCGGTTTCTTCTATTTTCTTATTAATTAGGCATAGTTTATTAACATAAACATTTTTAACTATTTCATCAAGACTAATAAACTACGTTATTAATATTAAAATAATCAAACTCAAAAGCAAATGTGCATAGCATGAATTTATGAATAAAATAATAATTTTAAATTCATTCATGTCCAAAATATGATTAATAGTTAATTAATTAAAGTTGTTAATATACACAATAATAATAAATTAATAAATAGTAATATTATTTATTGGTTTTATCTTTGATATGATAATTATTGAAAGGTATATTTGAGTTTGTTACAGCAATAAGTTTTTTTTTTGTGGTTATATCATTTGAAAAAAAAAATTAATTCTAACAATTTAATTTTCTAGTTGATTTATAACTGTGTTTTAAAATGTATTTTCTGAAATTTTTTTAAGATGGTATGACTTTGATAATGTTTTAGATTTATTTCTTATACTTTATTTAATTTGTGTATAATTGATTAAGAATTAATGAAAACGTTATTTTATTAGTGCTCACGAAGAAGTTAGTTTTAAACCACATTTTTCTTATAATTTCCTTAGTGTATTAAAATATATTTTACAATTTAAATAATTTCACCCCTTAATAATACTAATTTTTATTTAAAAACTTAACCAAAAAACTGCATATTAGTATGTGTTTATGTTTAATAATTTCAAATAATATATTTAGTCTGAGATTTACCATGTTAATTTCTTTTTAAAAGTATTTTAATACTTATGAATATTATAAACATAATATATGCTTGGATAATCATGCATAATTTAAAATTTTCGATTGGGAAATAAAAATTATGATGTGAATATTTTAATTTTTTGAAAAAAAAATGATGTTAATACATGAACTAAGCAAATTTTTAATTACGTTATTCTTAATTTGAACAAAAAATTTTATGTTGACAACATATATATTCCTTTTAAATTATTAGTTGTCGGAAAGTTGAGTCTTCAGCTTTTGTCCTTCGTTATATTATAAAAATGGAAGATAAAATTTGTCTCAAACACAAAGAAAATTTCTAAAAAATCAACCTTTAAAATCCTTCTATTTGAAACATTAGTTTATGGATTTGCATGAAATACAAATTAAAATAATGTATCAAAAATTGTTCATATCTTTCTTCTTGAAATCTAGGAAATTATTTTATTTTTTTCTAATGACCTAGAGAATAAATAACCATGCTTCTTAAGGCGTTATTCCAAGAATAATTTTATTTCAGTAGAAATTCGTTAAGCACTTTTAATTAGAAAAAAAGAACTTTTCATAAATTTACAGTGATCCTAGGAAGGAATTATTTTATTATAAAGGCAAGTAATCAATAAAATTGTCAAAATAATTTTTTGTTTAAAAAAACAAAAATTTTGATCATTTTTGATTATTTAGTAAATTTTATGTTCATCACACTTTTCGATATTTATTGTAAGTTAGAATTTTTAAAATATTATTTAATTATTACTTATTTCCAACTATATTTTCAAAAACAGTATTTTTAAGAAGTTTAAAACATTATTATGTGTGTTATTATTTTGTAACAACAATTACATTGACAAAATACTTAAAAAATATCATCCTTTACCATAAATTTGTTTTTTTCTACACCCGCCGTTATTGCATTTGTTTACTATGGAAGAGAGCAGAGTTTTCCTGAATGGAGTATGTTTTACAGCAGTTAAATTAACCTTATCGAAGCATAAGCTACTTTACTGGGAGTTTATATTAACATTAAATTGTTTCGGAAGTTTTATAACTGATTTTATTAAAAATAACTTAATCAAAAATTTGAAATGAAACAGATTTTTTCTTAAGTTAGCCAGAAACTAACATAAGGATATTCTTATGTACGTTTCATGCTTTTCGGTGCAGCTTTACACAATACAATCCAAAAGAAAATTTAGCCGACAAATATAAAAAAATTAACTCTGGTTAGACATCTATGAAAATTATGTTAATGCACATATAATTCACATTATTTACTTGTTAATAATCTTTGACTCTGAAACTCTTCTCTTTTATTTCATTTGATAAATTTTTATAGTTAAAATACTGAAAATATTTGCCTTTTCAGACAAAATTAGAACTTTTCAGAAAGTGTTAAAAATAATTATTGATTTAAATATTAAAATTAATTTACTAATAACAATAAGTATATTTTAATTGTAATATTTCATTTAGCTAAAACGAAAAATACAGTTTTTATTTGCTGCCTGTTCAAACAACTTTAGAATTTCCTATAATAAAAAAATTTAAAAAATTTGACTTCCGGAACTAAACTTGAATTTTCTAAAATACCATCTTAATTCAATTATTATTCGAAATAATGATTAATATGAATAGTAAATTTAACTGATTAACATAATATTTTAGTAATATTTCATTAAGTGAAAACATTTACTATGTAGAAATAAAACAATGATTTTTATTTCCTTCTTGCACAACAAAGCTAAAAAAAGTCTTTCGGAGCTTAAGAATTTGTATTTAGCTGTCTGTAACATGGCTTAGGTTTGATTTAGTAGTTTCTTCGATTTTCAAGATGTTTTTCTGACATTCCTTGTAAATAATAGAAATAGATTCCTGTACATAGTAAATTTCTGTGATAGAATATTTTTATTTGTATTAATACAAATATTAAACTTGGTATTTTTCTAAAAGAAGTAAATACTCCTTTTAAAATATTTTTAATGATAGGGATTTAAAACAAGGTGTTTAATATATAAAAATGAAAAAAAATTGTATGAAACTTTTGAACTTGTTCTCTAAACAAGAAATGTATCTGTATCAATTTACAAATTTGTTTTGCTTTATATTAAAGTTAGGTAAAGTTATATGCTTTATGTACATATTTCGGCTATCTTATACTATCTTTTACTTAGAAAGTATATTTTTATGCAATATTTATCTTCCATATAATAGTTCTATTTAAAATGTATTAGGCATCACGGAAAATTTCTTTTATTTAAGGAAAATTATATTTTAGTCATTTTTAACATTCAAATTTAATCACAAACTTTCTGTTTAAGATAAAAATAATTTAATATTTTAAAACTAAAAATTACGTTTTGATAAGATTAACAGGGATAGGTTGTTGGATAATTATACTAAATATTACAAAATATTAGCATTAAATGGTGCTAGGTAACTTTTAATATGTACTGAGAAAATTACAATCCTGCCTGCCTGCTTCTTAATTTTGCCTTGGAATGGACAGTTGCAATTCAGGAATAAACACCAGAGATACCATATTTACCAAAACTGTTACATCCTTGCTTATACTGATGATATCGGTATCATCGAGTAATTAGAATCTTGTTTTTCTCTCAAAAATCAGCAGAAAATACTATCTTCTTATTGAAGGACAAGACATATGCCAATTATTTAAGATCCAGCGACTTTTAAATTCTTAAAGACTGGATATTATAAATTTGAAGTGGTTAATTTTTTATATTTAGGCTCAAGTATCAATGTTCAAAGCTATGTGGGCATTGAGATTAAAAGACGAATTTTGGCAGCCTTTACGATTTACGTAACTTTTTAAAATCTAAGTTAATTGGAAGAAATACTAAGATCACATTATAGGAAATACTTATCAGATATGTGCTCACTTATGAATCTGAGACTTGGAAGTTTACTAAATTGAAGCAGAAGGGCTAGCTATCTTTGAGCAAAAAGTTCTGTGAAAAATCTTTGTAACGGTGAATGAAAATGAAGTCTGGAAAAGTAATTTTAAAGTGTACAAAGTATTTAATGCTATAGATATCATGAAATCTATTAAGATACGTCGCATGAAATTTGAGTGCCTTATATGCAGAAGTAACCTCTTATCATTAATATTTCAAATTTTCAATTATAAATCTTTTGAAACTAGAAAAAGGTTTAGGCCCAGATTGAGACGGATGGATTGTGTAGAGGGAGATTTTAAGATCCTAAAAGTTAATAATTGAAGATCCTTAAGCAAATATAGATAGGAATAGAAGTAAGTTCTTGGGAAAATCGTGGCTCACATCAAGGGCTATCATGTGAATAAAAGAAGAAGAGAAAATTATAATGATAATATGGAAGTTTTATAAAGTCAACATTCTTTTGTTTTTCCTAATTTTGTTTATATTCTTGTCGTATATAAATTAAAAACAATACAACAAAAATCTTCTTTTTTCAAGTAAGCCTTGCTACAGGACATTGGCTTAACTTTGTATTCTAATTGGAATACGTAAATGAATCAGAAATTCATTCAAATGAAAAAATGTTTAAATATGACAAGAATTTTTTTTTTAAAATAAACTTACCCTTAATTTATAAAAAGGAATTAAAATGTATAGAATAATATATTTGCATATATTCCATCTCTGTCAAAGTAGTCCAAAAATAAGTATACATTATGCAGCATTAAGCTCAATGAATATGTAAACAATATATTGAGAAAATTGCACATAAAATGAAACCAATAAGCACTTTCGAATACAAATTTTAATTTACCAAAAAAAGCATTATATTAATTTTAATATTTGAGTGTAATTTAAATATTTATTTAAAATAAATAATCTTTTTAATTTAAATTAAACAGCTTTTTCAATATAATTTTTGCATTGGAGTATATTATATAAATTTATAAGAATATTATAGAACGGTAATGACTAATTTATAAACAACCAAGTATTTTTCTAATGAATCTACATATATTCATTTAATGAAGAAAGTCATGGAAAATGTGTTTGAAAGATAATAATGAAAAGTCTATTTAAAACACATAAACGATGTTGTTTATCTTAATAAATAAATTATTTAATACTAGAGTAAAAAGGGGATTATATATACATATTGTACGAACAATGTTTATCCTTATGAAACAATATATGCATCGTAATATTAAGGCGCAAAATTCTGACATTTTAACTTCTATCTGCTTTATTCTTAAGCATAAATTAAGAATTTTTTCTAGCATTTTTGGTGAAAAAGTTATGTGATCTATCAAAATGATATGATCTATTAGTGAGTTTAATTTGGTTAAACATGTCTTTTCCTTAATATATGATGCAGATAAAATCATGTGGTACTTTTGTAAATAGATCGGAAAGTATAGAAAACATTTACTGATATACATCATGCATTATCATATATATGGTGATAGCATTTCTACTTCTGTGAAAAGAAGTATAAACGTATAAGAATTAGAGAAACTACGCATTAAAATTTTCATCTTCTCTGTGAAATATAGTGCTAAATCAATATCATTTTTTTAAAGATTATTTGCATTTATTTTATTTATTTTTATTTAATAAATTATTTATTTTTGGTAAATCTAACTATACTGCCATAACCCATAACCATATTATAATGATAAACATTTTAAATTAGAATTTACATTATTTTTAATCACACAATTATTTTTGAAGAAAATGAACAGATTGTCATAAATTAGAATTTTGTATTCCAGTTTATTAACAACGTTTCTTGGTTGTTCTATGCTTCATCAAAAAAGAAATTCTAGAATTTTACATGAAGCAATTAATAATCCATACATTTATATTTATATTCAACATAACAATATTTTAGCTAGTTCATATAAAATACACTGCTGGCTACCCAAATTGAAACACCAAGAAAGACAAGAGATATCCCAACAAAATTTATTTTGTAAATAACATGTTGACCAAGTGTACCTAATGATTAAATTGATAGATTTCTGTGAAGTGTGGTTCCTGCCAAAATCAGAAGCAAGAATAAGCTCCATTGTTTTAGATCACCGCTGTCAAACACCTTGACATTAATTTAAAGAGACTTTATATGTGTTCTTTGGGTACAGCGGACCAAGATGCTTCCACATATTGACAAAATTGATCCGATGTGGAAGCTAGGGATATAATCTGGGTCAATCGTTGAACAACCATGGACCAAAAGTTTTATATCGGCAAAAGATCTAGAGAGAGAGAGCCGTCCAGGGAAGTAATTCAATCTGGAGATTGATGAAGAACCCTTGGACAATGCATGCCACCAGCAGTCGCGCATTATCTTGTTGAAATATGGGTGAGGGTAAGTCCCTTATATAAGGAAGGACAACTGGCTCCAATACCTTGGTGATGTAGTGATGGCTGTTTAAAGTACCGGAAATGCATACTAGAGTGTAAGAGTGATATTCAATACTACTTAATACCATAATACCTGGTTCAGGACCAGTGTGGCATAACATAGCGAAGATGCTCAGCGTCCTCTCTCCACGTTGTCTTTAGACTTAAATGATACCATCATGGTATTGCAGACAAAAGCATAACTGGTCAGTAAGGAGTATTGCATTCCATTCTACCATCCACATCCTTTTTTCGTCGCACTATTAATGACGGAGACTTTTATGGTTCTGCGTCAAAGGTAGACGAATCAACGGACGTCTTGCGGACAGATCACCCTACTGTAAACGGCCTTCGAATAATACGCTCCGACACTGAAGGATGTGCTACACTTGAATGTGCTGTGATGTGGTTGAGCATTCCTTCACTGCCATGCGCACAATTTACCTCTCATCCCGTGAAGTGCTTCACTGAGGTGGATGCGATCGAACACGTCGGTCCATCTTACTCTACTCCATCCAACGATCACATATCCACATTACAGTTGTTTGGTTTCGTCCAACACGATTACCGATTTCCCTAAAAGATAATCCACATTCTTGGTGGGCCACTATCCTTCCTCAGTCGATACTTGAGGAAATACCTCAGTCGTTACAGTCGTCTCATACCTTGAGCTTACCTCAGTCCATACAGGATACTTGAGGAAAAAATAATCGGTCTTTTCTACAAAGCATAATTGATTTTTTTTAATTACAACAAAAACGAAATTGCCGAACTTGAAATCGTCGAAATCTCCAAGCATTATATAGAGCACATCCTTCGTCTGTGCTGAAATTCTAATTATTTGCATGTCTCATATCCGATAATGCATGTTGTAAATTTCATGTCATTTGCATGCCTTTTTTAGAGAGTTGCGTTTACGGTACCCATCAGTGCAACGTTTTATCCTTAAAAGTTAAAGAAACTGAAATTGAAAAAATATAATAATTCTATAACATTTTTAAATTTTTACTATCAAAAACCTAATTTTAAAACACATTTCCTTGAAGTTTCTAAAATTTCAATAAGTGTACACTTTGAATATATTGAATAGCAGGTAAAAATGTGCAACAAAATCAACAAATATCTGATACAGAGACATCCATATAAACTTATTGTGAAAAACATTTTTGAAAACAATTGATATAAAATATATTTTCATTTATGTATTTCATTTATAAAGATTTACAATATACATTTCTCTTTGAGAGAAGTAAATGTTACATAATAACAAAAATATTTATCAAATCATTTATCAAATAACCTCACAAATATCTATTTATACAGTGTAACACAGCAATGTCTCCAATTTTAAAGGAATGTTAAGCATTTTTATTGGATTGTGAAGTGACGCAAAATATATTTCTAGAGTTTACATGAATATCTAAAAGGGACAGAAATAACAAAATACATAAATAAATACTTCGAGTAAAAGATTTAAATTGTGGTAATAAAAAGTTAAACTACTTGACACAATTTTTAAAAAATTTCAGACTCATTAAGAAAAAACATATTCACGAAACTTTTGTGTATAAAAAAACTATCTACTTACACCATAATTGATTTCAAAGCTCAATTAAGCAAGAGGAATGAAGTAAACTACAAAAAAGATATTGATTTCTTTAATCAATTACTTAAGTACTAAAAGAAAAAAAAAGCTTTTTGGCTGTTTTTCAAGATGCAAAGCGTTATGGAAGATTTTGGTTTTTTCTTTCTAGAATCTAGTTTTTATTAGACAAAAATATAATGCGTCTTTTGAGAAGCTTATGAATAGTTTAGAGAAAATAATTAGTAGTTTTTTCAGAAGAAGAATACGTATTTAATATGAAATTATGAAATATGTAACACTGATAGCATAAATAAAAAATAGAGGTAAATAACTCAAATAATATAGCTATAAAATACTATATATATATACACATTAATTACCGAAAATTAAGGAAAAAATTACAAAGATAGCGATAACAATTTCACAAATAAACAAATCTCAATGAAATATGAATATGTTGTAAAGCAAAAAGAGCTAAATAGTAAGACATTTTGCAAAATTGTTGTTCTGTTGTCAGAATATGTCTTAAGAGAAGTATAAAAATGGATGTTTTGGAGAAAGACGACAATTATCGTTGAGTATCTTTGATTAGAAATTTGGTATAGAGAAATTGTAGCAATGGCCTCCAGACATCATTTAACCGAACGATTTCGATGACAGGCTATTGGGAGAGTAAAGGTAGGACAAAGTTGTATAGAAAAGTCTAAATAACTTAATGCAAGTCTGGCTGTAATTCATAGAATTTGGCAACAATTTCTGATTATGGATTTGACATTCAGGAGGTTCAGCCAGGGGGCCAAGAACCCCAACTCCGACTGAATTCAGATACTCCCTCACTGCAAGCTACTGAAAGTTGGTATCCAAATCAACCTTGTGTTGAAGGTTTCACAAACGTGGTCTTTATGAGAAGTGACCTGTCATTTGACCTGCCCGCTCACGTCATGTTAGAGGTGAGAATGTTAGAAATAGGTACGTCAACACGCTCTCTGGATGCCTAATCAATTGAGATCTGTTCTCTTTCGAATAAGTTCAGGTTTAGCCTCGAAAGTGATAGTTGTTGGCGAAAGCGTAGAAATTTCAAGAGCAGCATCCTTTATATAAACTAGGTCATTCCGTCTTTTACAACGGAAGAGAATGGAACTTGACTGACTGTTAGCTCATTACTTACATACTTACTTACTACTCACTACTTTTTAATTGTTATCGTTTTTAAAAAAAAAATTCTAAAAATCTACAAGAAGTCCGTCCATAATTATTTAAACTACTTATAACACTAGAAACATTTGAATTGATGGACTAACAATAGTAGGCCCACTTTCATTTGGGGATAATATGGTACATGTTTCATACATTAAAAATCCTCGAAACAAATCTATGCATATCAAACCATGTTTGTATTTGGGGAGGTATTAATTTGGGTAGCCCCGCAGACCTCAATTTCTTTTCTCGTAGAAATTTTAATGCTTACACCTATCGAAATGACAAACATAGGGCTCACAGATTCAATGCTTATCTTAAGCAAGAAAAAATTGAGCGCATGCTATAGCCTGCTATGCAATGGACTTTAACCTAATTGAGCAAGTTTGGGATGATCTAAGACGACGTGTAGATCTCTCAATGACTCTACAAGGATCCTAGCAATGTTTTCAATTGTTTTGGAAGAGCTATTGATAGACCACAATGATGTACAATGTGCAATTGATAGACTACATTAATGAGAGCATTACACATCGCTGCATTTGCTGTATTGCTTCTGGGAGGGATGATACCCCATACCAAAGATACTTTTCCTATTCCAAACTTACAACTGCAATTTGTTCATTGTTATTGTTATAACACCATAATTGTTTAATGGATTTTTTTTATGTTATTTTGTACCTCCTTATGTGTTGTGTTGAATAAGATGTATAATTTTCCTTTATTTCCATGCATAACTTTATGCGTTATTGTTATTTTTGTGAGAGAG
>JAPDSC010008383.1:25880-61472 GCA_026290005.1 Latrodectus geometricus | reverse complement strand
TTTTTTTTACTGCGCCAAACTTGATTATGGTTTACTAATACAGTACTACTTAGTGTAAGGAATTTGGAATGTATTAAATTCTTAATAAAGGGTATTTTCAAGATTCCTTCTCCACATTCTATTTATATTTAGTTGATCTATATTTGTTCAGATTATCTAATATTGTTGAGGATTTACTATCGTAGTGCAAAACGTTGTGCAATTGCTAAGCAAATATTAAGACTCGTTAAAAAAAATTTTTTTTTTCAAACCATAATCTCTTCCCCCTCTCGAAAGCTACATACACGCTTTCATCGGAAGCCAAGCCACACTTAAACTGTCTGTTTTTTTTCATGTTAATAAAAATTATAGTTATAACGTAAGCTTTTTAAGACATTACTATTTTATTCAATATTATGTTATTTTTTTGTGGGAGGATAAATAATCAATTTTGGTTTTGAATTCTATTAAAAATTTTTAAAAATCACATATTTTGAAATTGCTTCTCATACTCATATACAAATTCATTTTAAATGTAGGAAGTCAAGTAAAACAAAATAGTTACTCAAAGAAATTATTTTTAGGGTTTACAATGATTTTTTATTACAAAAAATCTTTTTATTGCTTGAACGGAATACATAATATTTTTTTTGTTTGAAGTGATATCAAAATGAAAATTTGATATTATTGTCAAAATTCAGAAAAAGATCCCTTTTTCTCTGACAGCATTGTGTTTGAATATCAAATCGGCAATGAAAACTAATTGCGTTCATCATATTGTGAAAATTATATAGTAGATACTGTGCATTTTCCTAAAATATTCGACACTTGTAATGTAATCCATGATTTTTCATAAAAGCCTGCATTTATTCCAAAATATTCCTTCTTGATACCATCTAAATTCAATGCATTTTGAAATAATATGCATTTTTGTTACAAACATTCCGTTCTTTTTTAAAAATTAAAATTATGAAAAATTAACTTCTTTTGATATTATCAACATAAGGGCTTTTAGGACTTTTCATAATAGATTTCTGCTCACAAACTTTTTCCCAAAAATTATTTCTGAAAATGTTTTTGCTTCATACAATTACTAAATTATTATTCTTATGCATATTTAGCAGAAAAATTTAATATTTGCAATTATATAATTACTGGATTTAAATAATTAAATATTTATTTAAATTTATATTTTCTGATCTAATTTGCAATGAAATATTAGAAATTTTTTATCAATTCATCAATGATGGATTTATTCCTCTTCAAACAATTTATATATGATATTTTTTCTGGCAATTCAATAAGCTGGCGGACAAATGGTTGGTACTCTGGCATTTAGATCATTATTTCATGGTTTAGAATCCAAGCTTCTATGTTTGTATTGTTTGAAATTCACATTAAAATGTAATTACTTTTAATTAGCCCTCGAGTGAAAATGATATCTACGTAATAAAGAAACCAAACTAATCCAAAATTTAATATCTTAAAACCAAACAGCGATGAACTAATAATAGGAAATTTTCATAAAATCGGCTTGAGTTTACTAATATTTGTTTGAAACACTATAAAATGCAATCTGTTCATGTACTCTTTTGTTTATTTATCCTGACTTGTAAAAATGTACTTGTAAAATATTACCAGTTTCTTAAATAATAGAATTTTTAAGGAAAAATTTACTTCAAACTAACATTTCCAAAATACATATTATTGTTCAATGCAAGATGAAAGTCCCCCAAACATCATTACTTAAATTATATCAGGTATTAGAAATATTGTTGTTCTAATTTGTATTTAATTAAAGACGTTAAATAACTCCTGGATATACTAGTTCAGGAGTTCATGAGCTTTTTTTTTGAGTAAAAGGAATATTATTCTAACTAAAAATTTTTAATAATTAATTTTTTCTTCAAAAATTTTAAGATATGCATCAAATTTAAACCCCAATTCAAACGATTTTAATGCTTTTAATTTATTGGAATTTATGAATTAATTTTACTTAGAATATGTGTGCTGCTTTGTTTCATCAACAAAACTGATGTTGTCGTTAAAAAAATGTAAAAAAATGTTTTAAATTAAAATAATGAAAAAATGCTTATGAATGCAGTGTTTTTTAATTAGTAATGCTTTTTTAAAATTTCAAATTCAACAATATTTAACATTTTTTTTGAGAAGTTAAATTTAAGATGCCTACAATTCATAACTATATTTTTTATTCTTATTATAAATGAAATAAGTTATAAAAATATTGCTACATGCAAAAACTAATAAATGAAATATTTTAGTTGATAATTTCAACGAAGAGTGTTTACTGATGTTTTAAAATATAAAGTTACAACTAAAATACTGAAGCAGTTCATAGATTGAAAATAAAAAGGCTGTAAGCAATATAAAAAAATTATAAGATTAGAAGTCCCAAATATCGCTTGTGATGTTTGTGAATTTTAAAATGTTATTTGAGACTCTTATTACATTTAAGGCGAAGAAACGTACACCAAATTCCTGTTTTGAGAGTTTAATATTTACTGAAAATCTGAAAGTGTCTAATATCCGGCTTCTATTCTTGTCATCTTGATCTGTGGAATCTTGAAAGAATTTTCAGAACTTCATAACCTAAGGCAATTTTTGCTTTTAACAGATTTTGAATTATTATCAGCTGTTTATAAAATGTTTTACAATATATTGACATTAAATGTTAGTTTTCTGTTTTTCTGAAATGATATATAATATGTATGTTCATAACTATAAAGAGGGGATAAATAAAATTCCTATAAAAAGACTTTATTCAGTATATAGAATTTTAATTATATTCAATATAGACAATAAAGTTAGGGATTTGTTTATATAATAGACAGTAACTAATTAGTTAATAAAAATATTGTTTGCCAAATTAAAGGCAATATGATTCATGAGTAATTCATATTTGAATGTGATCAAAAATTAAGTTTTCAATCAGAATGATTTTTGTTGTATTTATTGCAAGCAAAATACATACTGACATTTATTCTTTAAGAAATAAAATAAAAAATATGAAAAAGTAGCCATTTAATCATTGTCAATACCCATATTATAAAAATATATGCCCACACTATTCATATTTTTCAAAACACTCTAATAATGAAAAGAATTTCGTTTTCAACGACAAATATAATTTGAGAAATACAATGATGTTGAATATTATGTGAATTTGCATATTCTGTCGAATAGCATCAAAATAAATTAACGAAATGTAAAACTAACGAAATGCAAATGTAAAACAAAGATATCAATCGTGTATGGCAAATATGTAAGCGTACACGTATGTCGGGACAGAGTCAATAGAGGAAGTAGTCTTTAAAAGAGCTTGTTACAAAAAATGCTTTTCATTCGGTAGCACATCTCGCAGAATTTCGTGTTTTTGTGCATTTCGTGTTTTTGTGCTCTTTGTTGCTGTTACAAGTTGAATTTACAACTTGTAACAGCAACAAAGAGTGATCACCAATGTTTAGATGATGGAATGAGGTGAAGAATTATGGGGAGTCTCGAAGCAGACCAGTCTCAAGTTCAGATTTGTAGAAAGTGAATTTGAACACCCAGTCTCGTGCGCATTTATGGAAACAGTTATAAGAGTTCGGATCTATGAAAAGAAAGCCTGAGAAAGAACGTACAAGAACCAAGTGAACCAGAGATGATCACCATTTGTTTATTCGAGCGAGTCGTAACAGGGATGTTACAGCTCTCTTGTGACTTGTATACAACCACAGGAACAAGAGTAATTGTTTTCAGAAGATTTCATGAGGGATTTATTTACCAGCGATTTGTGTCTCTCTTTTTTCTACGCACAGGAGAGTCCGTTTAACGTGGCGCAAAGAACATACAGATTGAAGTATGATTCAATGGGAGACCGTTCTATTCATTGATAAATCACGGTTCGGCCTAACCACAGATTCCCACCATATGTTCCAAGGGAGAGAACCATGGACCTGATATTTTCCCTACAATGTCCTTGAAATTGAACATTTTGGTGGCAGAGGTTTAATGATATGGTCAGGCATCATGTTAAATGATCTCAAACCTCTCCATGTTTTTAACAATGGCAGTGTGTCAAAATGGTGACGTGGTCTTGAAGCACTAAGTTTGCTTTTTTAGGGGCGCCAGTAGATATTAGTTATTCTCACATTGTTTATCTCGAGAATTAATAGCTTTAAAAAAAACTAATGTGTAAATAGCATAGCTCTAGAAATCTAATAATAGAATCTTTCTCTAAAGAGCAAAAGATCCCAGAATATATCCCAGCCACTGTTAAACGATGATGAATTTTTGCTTTATGCATGCACATGTATCAGGGTGAGTGTTTGGAAGATTTCAAGGTTTAACATGCGACACAGGAATGCAGAGTATTATCTATGAAAAGAGATTCTGGGAGACAATTATCAAGCAGAAATTAAAATGACTTACAATAACTTTGGGCAATTAGGCAGTCCATAACATGATGTCAAGTATTGAAACTTCTCTTGATCTAAATTCAATTGTACATGAGTAAGATGCTTTTTGGAACGACATATATTGTCTGAACTACTTCTGTAATATTTTATGTAATTAAAATAATTTACTTGATCAATAAATATTGCTATAAAGCATTTTAATAGCAATAATCTAAACAGCAACGAAATATTTTCTGAGCTGAGTGAGGCTTTTCTTTTTGTTTAATGTGACGATAATCCCAACTGAGAAATATTTTTGTTCCCAATGAAAAATCTGAAGTATGTGGATTTTATGTTTTTATTAGTTTCATAAAATTGAATTATTTTGTGTACTACTTGCTTTCATTTGAATAACTAAATAAACATTATCACCGAGATTCTGCTAATTTGATTTTACATATTTTTAAATTATTGTCCCGTTTTCATACATATGTCATTTGTTTCTTAACTTTTAAAAATCGATATATACATACTTTTAAGCACTTAAATTCTATAATAGTAGTCAGAAGGATATATGCTTTTATTATTTGCGTCACATTTTTATTAAATATTTGTTTATTAAGAATTTTTATATAAAAGGATATAAAATATCCTTTTGAATATTTTTCAAATTGAATCTTAAATCTATATTAAATAAATTTCCCAAAAAAACCGCCTTATTACTTAATAATAATAAGGTGGTTTTTTATTTAATTTGATAAGTTTTGTTATAATCATAAATTAACCTCATCAACTCTAGTCTTTCATCTAACCTCTTTTCTTAAATTAAAACTCATGCAACATTGAATTAAGCTCATTCTTGTAATATTTGATGTCGGATGTACTTAGCAGATTGTATGGAGAATTAACTGACAAAACGGACATATTCAGTCTAGAGAATTTCCTACGTTAAATAAATCGCATTTCTAGGGGACCAAAGTGCTTATAAATTTACTAAGAAACACGGTCACAAGGGAAACTAATTTTAGTGTAGATTGTTGTTATGGATTGAGTAAATTTAAGGAATAATAAAGTTTTCTTGAACTGCAAGTCATGATTGTAAAACCTATCTTATTTGTTTAATATGAAATACACGAAGATTGTATGTGTGTTTTTTACTCTTATTAAAGCAATTAACTAAAAAATGTGTTGGCGCAATTTAAATAAATAATACTTCTTTTTGAATCAACGGAATAAATTCAGTAAAACAGTAATCTTCTTAAAAATATCAACATTCGTAATAGTTCTTTAAAGAAGGAAGTGCAATAAATTCCTTGTATTTTGATAAAAAAAAAATGTATACCTATATGGTTTTATTTACATAAATTGAATTTTATGTTTTTATGGGTATGATTTATTACAAATACTTATTACTTTTAAAATAATATCACATTAATATGTAGAATAAAATTAATCAATATTTACTAATGGTGAATTTATTAAATAATTTTTATATTTTAAAATGTTATTAACTCAAAATTTTTAGCATACTATTTGTACTTTTAAATACAAATTCAATCGAGAGAAGATAGTTTTTATATTGTTTATGAAATGCTTCATGCGTATTAAACAAACTGTGTTTATTGAAGTTATTAAACTAAAAGAGCATTTATGAATAAATATTTAACTCAAAGAAATAGAAAAGTTACATAAAATATTAAAGCATTATTTGATAATGTTGAGGTCTGCAGAAATATTTTTAGTGGTTTGAGGAAATTGATTCATTTAGTAATATGAATATAATGTAATATATTTTTGGAGAATTAATTCTGTAACCTATACTTATCAAATTGGGTAGTGTAACTTTAAAGGCCTCAAGTTATTTTTGACTTCACTGTTCAAAAGTCAGAAATTGTTTAAATTGTATAGGTAACTGTGGAATTTCTAACCAAGCTAATACAATTGCATCTTAATTGATCGGTATATGATCAATTTAGTCGTCACTCGAAAGTTATTACAAACTGATACAGTTAATTAAGCTCAGAACAAAATTCTTTGATAAGTGTTTAAGAATAAGTTAACATATTTAAGATTTCATATTTCTTAAATTAAATAAAGGGCAAAACCTTGCATTCATAAGTGATACCCGAATTAATTAAGCAAGTCAGAGACTTCAATGAGATATTTATTTTTGAAATTAAAATGTATGGTCTTAATTTTTGATTTTTGCATTGAAATCACAAAACGTTCTTAGCTGTCGATATCCAGTCATAGAGGCTTAAAAATACATTTCCAACTAAGAAAATTGAACTTGTTATTCTCATCTCAACTCTGCTTTATCATGTAAAATATAATTTAATGATTATCACTAAAATAAACTTCAATTAATGTTTTTAAAATTTATTTCTAGGAATTGTTTTTTTCAAATTTGACTTATCTGTAAGGCAAGTTTAGTGCTTTTATATGAAAAAATGACAAAGCACTTCTACTTTTTAGTATTTCTTTTCTAGAAATTTTTCATACTAATGGGAACTATGCTTGTTTATTCAGGGTTGTTACATATAAATAGGTGAATATGCTTGGTTATATACTAAGTGCTTCAATTATTATTGTATTTGTAAGTTTTTCCGGAATCTTTTAAAATGTTTGATTATTTTGAAGAATATGTATATTTGTAGTTCATTAATTCTCATAATTTCTTTTAATGTATCTGATTTGATGCGATAAACATATTATAATTGTATAAATGTTTATCACTTTCATGCGATTATAAACAGAAATTTAAATGAAGAATATTGAGTGACGATTTTTACATACACTGCTTCTATTCTTGATAGTGAAACTTGAAATCAACTTTATAAATAAAATTTGTTGAATATTTTGTCCTTTATAGATTTCCAATTTCTTGCATGTGATCAAACAAATTAAGTTTCTAATTAATTACCCAGTCATAACTTGAAACTAAAATGTTCATTATTCCTTAAGGAAAATAAAATAGTTGCCAAAGCAAAAATAATACCTTAAATGTTTACATTCTCTTTCGTATTATGTTACACATCATTTATATTGTTTAAAAAAAAATTGTATAAAATAAAACGAAATCCAAATGGGACGTAATTGCTTGTTACGGTATCGTGACAATAAACACCATCCGCAATTTTAGCCAACCACCTGCTTTGTTTTTTCGCTGTTATGAAATAAAAGCTGTAATGTGCAGAATTTTGTTCATTGGCTTTTATTTTTATTAACTTGTAACTCACAACTAAATGGACCAAGTAAAAAATATCAAAAGAATTTTCACTGCGAAATTTCATCATTGCAACGAACATAAATCTGAAATTGTTTTATGATACTTTATGAGATATCAACCACGACAACCATCTTTTAAAAATTAATGGATGTCTTTTTCCCAAACCTAAAAATGTAAGGTCGAATGTACTTCTTTATAAATCTGAGTTCAAATATTCATAAATCAATTATATTATCATAAATCGAGATCCAAACTGATGATAAAATGGTTAATGTAATTGTCTTTGGTGCAACAGTTCAAAGGTTTAAATCCAATCTTGGGCATTAATGCTCGTAGTTGTTCGAAATTCACTTTAAAGAATAGGTCTTCGTCTCGTTAGCGATCGTCAGTAAATTACAGTTGAGAGACAAAATAAATATCACATAGCGAGTGCATGCAGTTTTAACTATTATTGATTTATATATGCTAATTTCATTATATTCTCTATTATACGTCTCAAGATACATTGTATTTTCTCAAGTTGAGATGTATTTTTAACAACACAAGTTATTTCATGTACTCAGTATTTTACTAATAATCCATAATAATTTTATTTTTTAATGAAAGATAATTCTGTATTAAAAATTTATATAGATTAATTTGATACAATTTTTAGAAAGTTTTTTAATGAAAGATAATTCTGTATTAAAAATTTATATAGATTAATTTGATACAATTTTTAGCTTTTAATAATAAATCTAACTCTACTGATAATTAACTGTCAAGATTGAATTTTTGCAATCCTTTCAAAAACGTAAACTTAAATAAAAAGTAACATTTACTTATAACATGATATTTCTTAGTTCACAGCTAAATAGTAATGAATAATACTAAATAGTTATAGAATAGAATACTCACATCAAATGAGATCCAAAGTTTAACTTTCTGTAGAAAACTGAAATAAGTTGATATTTAGATTAAAAGCCGTGTCATTAAAGATTAGAAAAATGTCAAAACTGCAGAAATCAGGATTTTGCAAAAGTTTTTAAGTCCTTTGATTAAAATTAACTTTAAACTTTCACAACAATATTTTATGTTAATATATTAGTAAAAAATTTGTATCGATATAAATATGTACAAATGTGAAGCACAATGGATGCAGTTGGAGCTGCAAGGATTATTACTTCAAAATTATGGAATCAAATTTAAGAACCAGAGGACGCTAAACGTCAAGTGGAATAAATTCATCTAACATGTTATAGAGAACGATGCTTTAAATAATTTTCTAGAAGCTCATTGATTCATAAGATTGAGCTACTCATATAAAAATATAGTATCTTTTGGAACCAGGAAGAATTGATTTAAATAAAAAAATGAACTCGGCTTTACGCTTGAAAGCTCTAGTTTATAATTTGTGAATCACAAGACTCCGAGTGGGTAAAGGAGGGTGGCTTTCAAACATCGAAACTAAATACAAAACAGTTTGACTCAAGTATTATTTATTAGTGAATCTTGCTTAATCTCAATTGTTAGGGATAGTTTTGTTTTCGGACTGCTGAGAATATGTGAAGAAAAACACTCGAAATTGTTTTATAGTCCCTAGGAAATCACATTACAAATGATCTTAATATGGTCTAAATACAACTCAAAGCACAGATTTCATGACTCAAATATATGCTGCAAAGGCATTAAGAGTTCATAATTAATTGTATACAAAGATATGTAATAAACATATCTTGTACTGAAGTATTCTTTTTCTATGATTAGGACACACTGATATGAATATGATTTACAAGATATAGGACAAGATTTATTGTTCATCTACTGGATATTATTCTTAATTAAAATTGGCAAAATATTTACCAAAGTCTTATAGATAATCAAGTCACATTCACATCAAAACATGCTTGCATTCTTAGTTGTTCAAGAAGATTACATAAACTCGATTAAAAAAAAGAAAAAAAAAACATTTCATAATTTCTAAGCAATACGTTTTGCTCCTTATGTTATTATTGTTTATCTGAAATATTCATGTTGCTTCTTTCACGGTTAAAAATGAAAATTCTCATAAAACTGTATGCATCATTTTTATAGTATAGTGTTGCATTTAGGAGTGTTATTTTAATTTGTGTGGATACTTGGTTTTTTTCTTATATGCGATTTTCTTCATTTATTTTTCATGTGTTCTCAATGCCTTGAAATTCTGAGTAACGGGTTTTTAAATTACTAGAATCAATTTAAAATCTAATTATAATTGTCTAGTATGATTATTAAAATTAATTCATTTTTCTTCTAAATCAACGCTTTCTTTTAAATCCGTCTGTAATAATAATTAAGTTAAAAGTACTGAATATAAATCCATTAAACAAAACCGGTATTTTATTTTATAAATCTAAAATAGGCTATAATGTTGTTTTTTTTTAAAGTAAAAAAAAGGAAGATTTTTGGATATAATATTGTTAAGTTTTTTGTGTAAGATATTTTATTCAGATATATTATTTTAAATATCAGTGCTCTTGGGAAGTGTGTGAGTAAATTGTATTTAAACAATTTATATAGCGCTTATAGAAAAATATTAAATATAGAATTTGCACTGTCAATAAAAGTGCACATTTTTATCATGAAATCAAAGAAATTTATTTGTTAAAAAATTTCACTTGAATATTCTAAGATAAAAAAATATTTTATAAATACTTTCTTCAAAATATAAAAGATATATTTTGAAAATGTTTTATAAACTTCTTTTGTTTCACATAGCTAAGTTTTAAAGAACTATTTGACATGAAGGATTTTTCATCATCTTCAGGAGAAATAAAAAATTTATTACTTTCCTGTTTTAGCTTTTTTATTATTATCTAAAACCGGGTATTTCATAACACAATATTTGGTTGTTTGATTTTATAGTTAATTTAACATTTCTAATCCAGATCTACCTAGATCCCATGCTTGGATTAAGAACTAGATTTCTATTCAAAGAGATGTTATATAATACTACTTTATATTATTACAGACAAATCTAATAAATGGGAAAGTTCATCACATATTTTAATTCAATAATTTTCTTAATGTACCAATGTTTGCTATGTTAATTCATAAAATTCGATATGAAACAATGTACCAAGTTTCATGTTTTCAAATAATAAAATAAAAAAAATTATTTTAGGTTTGAAAATAGAGATAAAGAGCCTTTTCAAATCAATGCAGGTTTAATTTTTTAATTCTTTACAAAAAATTCAAAAATTTTAATATTTTTTCAAATACTTCTAAATTTGAGGATACGCTTTGACATCAAATTTTGTTCTTTAAATAGATAGCTTAAGCCTTTATATAAATGCAAAAAAATAAATTCAATTGCAATAGAAATGGTGTCTGATGCACAAGATCTGTTATAAAATCAATTTAATTTTATTTTAACTTTTCGATTTAATATTGCTTAGTCTTTACCTATAAAATCTGAAAGCATTTTAAATGATATAAAAATATAAAAGCTACACTTCTTATTTTTCATATTTTAAACAAATGTAATTTTTGAAATGATTTATATTTTTAGGTTTCCTTCAAATTCCTTTTGAGAAAATGCTGAATCAATTAGAGATTTTAAATAACGAATATACATTCTCATTCCAATAAATGTCATAATTTAATCCTTAATTCTCTTCTGGAACGAAAAATTTAAATTTTCTTATTAATCTTGTTAATAAATGAAAAGAAGCTATAACAACACTTTATTGATTCGAAAATATTTTTCACTTAGATTTGCTGAACATTTTTAATTTTTTCTCTCTAATGCAATTACGCATGAGTTATTTCAAAATGATCTGTTTCAATTTAAAATACATTGTTTTTATCAATTCTGATAGTTAATTACATCAAATGAATTTTAAAAAATGGTATACATAAAGTTAAAATTTAGAAGAATATTATGTGATTCCCAACTTCATAAATAAATTGTAAATTTTGTATAATTCAATTAAAGAATAAACGTATTTTCTACCCTTGTTAATTCATATGCATAATATCATATGAGTTTGAAAAGCAATATTGTTGACAAGTAATGAATTTTTATAATGCTTTAGTAAAAATTGCAATGTAATAATTTAAATTACGATTTTCAAGCTAAGATGAAATGAATATTAAAATAATAACATTTAAATAAATTGTAAAAAAAATTAATAATTGGTATGCATGGAAGCATACTATGTTTTTAGTAATAATTTTTTAATTAGTATAAAGACATAGTAAAAACATATAGTTATACTGAGGCAAGTAATTTAGTCTTTTTATGAATTTCAATAGCCACTATTTATACTTAAATGTTATAATTCTCTTCCAAAATGAAATTATTTCCTTTTTAGTCAGATATTCTGTTATTTATCAATATATATATAAAGAGCAATATTATTCATAATAGCGAAGCGAATACTATGTTAAGAGCAGCATTAGACTAAACATTATTCTGCATAGTTAAAGTTTAGGATGTTTGATGTCAGAGAGAGCTATTAAGGTACCAATTTGTCAAGGATTACTTTTTATCTGATATCTAAAATTCAATAATGCCCATCGTTATATAAGTTATGAGATGCAATGTTACTTGATATCCCCCTTTCACTAGAATAAAATGTGTAATTCCTTTTTATCCAGAATGAGGTGTAAAACGTAATATTAAAAATATTGTTTTATTTCATTTTAAGATGTAACTTTTATCATCAATATTATACTTTTATTAATTAAATTAAATTTTTCCCCAATTAAGTTTTCTGAGTTTATCAGTTGTTATTTAAGCATGTTTATATATGATTTGTTTCACTCTAATTATACTTAGATATAAAAATTAATCAATAAAATATACAAAATATTATCGTAAACCATTATTTATTATTCTGCGTTTTTTATAGTATTGAAATTATGAATATATTTTCAAGATTTCTCCCTTATATTATTACAAATTTTTAAATGAAAATTTACTGGGCTGTTAACTAAGGCTACAATTCCATTAATAAATGAAATAGATGTCTAATGTCCTAGTAAAGATAGAAAAAAATCTAAAAATCTATTATTTTTGCATACAATGGATCTTTAAATAATTTTTAATTATCCTTCTCTGATGATCTAAATCTCCAAATGCTAACAAAACTTTCATAATTGAGTACATTTTGTAATCTACAAAATGAAAATGGGAAACAATTATAAACACATCCATTTAATAGTTTGAATAATGCATTTAATAATTTAAAATAAATAAGTATGCATTTCATAATGAAGATATTTTTGAAAATATTCTTCAGTAATTAGCATAAGATATTAAAATAATATTGCAAAAGAAGATAACATTATATGAAATATTTATCTAATGAAGAATTTATTCTAAAAATTATTTTTAATACATAAATCAGTTAAATTGTACATACTTTGGAACAAGAATCAGTTTTAAACTTTTTTCACTCAATAAATGAGTATGAAACACATAATTTTGTATAAAATACTTATAAATATAAATATTGTTAATGTTGCAGATCATTTACAATTTAAATTATGAACTTAAATTAAATGCTTTAAAAACTGAAGTTGCATATTATCGCGCAATAAAGCTTCTGAAGTGTGTTTGATATTGAAAAGTGGAGTGATAAATGAAAAAAAAATTATGAAAGAAAAGATACAATTCAGAATGAACATTGTACAGAAAAAAATTTCAATTGATAAGCAAATTCAGCAGAGAAAGCAGTCAATTATTACAAAACCGATGAAATAAGCATTCGTAATAAAACAACTGAACCATTATCAAAGTTATGGCAGTTTTATTTTCTAAATTCTTATAATAAATGAAATAAGAGATTATTCCTATGGATTACATGTACAAAGTACATCAATTAGAAACATCCTGATTCTTTCTATTCAGATACATTATAAAGAGGATTGATTTTTGAATGAAGGGAAACATCACATCGTTAATATAGCTAAAACAATTTTTAAAAACTATTTTTCAAATAAAAAAGATAATAAAATATTCTTTCGTTAAAAAAAAAAAAAGTTGATGTTATCTACTACACCACTCCAGAGTGATCGAGATTATTTGCTTCCATCGAGGTGACTTACATTACTTTATGTAATGGTATATCCCAAACGATTTCAAGAATGTCATGCATGAGTTAAAAATAGAAGGATAAATATGACAATCACTGGATTTGATTTCAAGTGACTATAATTTCTCTAAAAACACCTCTGCAAGGAATATACTGGCTCTTTAGTAGGAGGAAGAATACACATGACTATTGTTGAAAATCAAGAATAGTGTATATACTTATGGTTAACAATATGTTTACATTTTAAAATTACAATATTATCTTATTTTGAAGACTTAGTCCTTACAAAGTATCTAAAAATTATTTTAAAAACATTATTTTTAGATATTCTTGAACAACATTTATAAAAATAAAGTTATTTAAACTTTTACATAATAAAGTTAAAATTAAATTATAAATATCCTAGTTGAATCAACACAAAATTTTATCGCACATTTTGAGACATTTACATTTTATATAGTTTGCTTTCACTGATATACAAATTTTACGGACAAGGAATTTTTTAATATTAATATTAAATATAACATTTAATTTATATACATTTCTTTAAACTATATTTTAATGTATTGAAAATATAAATTCTCTCTCAAACATTTCCTCCCTTATATAGCTTGATATTTAAGTTAAATCCTTAACATTTAACAGCTGGTATTGCATTATATGCAATTTGTAATATAGAATTAAATCTTTTAAATTTGGGATAAATTTTGTTTAAATGTGTCTTGAATTGATGTTAATTCATCATAATTTCTACAGTATTACTTTACAGACTTCTATACAAATATGTTGATATTCTTCGTCAAGTCATTTCATACCATTCAATTCTCAAATAATGCGATTAATAAATAAGAACATAGTGTTAAGTAATCAATGAGAAATTTCACTTTTATTGTTTCGGAGTGATTCGTTTAGTTAAAAGCCAACTTTATTCACAAGAAACAATGTGTGTGCATTATATTTTAAACACTGCATTTTTATAAAAAGGAATGAAAAAACAAGAAGAAATTTATGTGAGCTATATTAAAAGTCTAGTTTAATTTTAAATATTCTGAGTTTTAAGCTGATTATTTTTTATGAGTTTTTGAGTTACACATTCGAAGATAGTGAATTTCATTGTGTAATTTCGAATTTAAGATTTTTATTTGTGCATAATAAGTAACATTAACAAAAACTTTCCTGTAAGCAAACAATAAATTTATAAGAAATATTATTTTATAAGAAATATTATATTTATTAAGAAATATTATAGTTAACGAAGTATTACCATTTCAATAGTAAAAAGTACGTATATTTGAAAACATTTTCATTAAAAAATAATACCATTTATTTAAACATAAAAATATAGAAATAAATTATAAGTTTTCTTAAATATAAATCTTAATATTTTGTGCTTAAGTATATACAATTGACAACTATATGACTTTACAATACTGAAGTGTATATATTTAATTGTTATCATAATAACTTTTACGTTATTATTCCAATAAAACTGTCAGATAACAGCTGTTGGAGTTTGTAGCACGAGTTGGGTGGTATGTTTGAATTAATCCAGTGAGGACCCAAACATGATTCATTTTTACTTTTTTTATTCACGACACATATATAAATAACAAGCAGAAGGCATAGACCAAGGGAAAAATTAATAAGTGTTACACTTATTCTGAGCATTAATATCTTCATCTGTTATATAATGGGGGAGATGTAACAATAACACAATATATATGCTATGAGTATCAAAATTATACAAAAATTAATTTGAAACTAATACATTTTTATGTGTGATATTTCAACTTAACTCTTACCACACATATTTATTTAAATATTTAGCAAAAATTTTTAAATAAAAACAGATACAATATTTATCTCATTTGACTTTTATTTATTGACAAAAGAGTGATGATTTGTGTAGTCTTGAAAATGATATCAAAAACTTATGCAACTTCTTATATCGTAAATTAGTCATATTGATAAGAGCTTATAAAAGTTATTTAATAAATTTTTGTTAAATGATTTTGTAAATGGATATGTATTAAAATTTGAATACTTATTTTAAGAAACCACATACTGCATGTGTGTGTGAGACTGCTTTTGAAATCATATTTTTTAATTAGTCACTTTTATCAAGATATGACTTGATTTTGTTAAAAGAAATTCAATTCAATAAATTTTCAGGTCTTATCTTTTATACAAAATTAGTATTGGTTAGATCATTTATAGAAAATTAAGATATTGAAAGCGCAGTCTCATAATTTTAGGATAAGATTTATTCCTATTCAAGAAATCTGATTTTTATACGACTGATTTATTTACTCTTAAACATTAAATCTCAAATTCACGCATTTTTTTATATGAATTTGAATTTGCATGCAACTCAATAAAATTGAAATAAATATAGGCACATTAGGAAATGAATAATACTACTTCAAGTTTTAAATAGTTATTATAAACTTGCAGAATATTATTTTTATTATTTTTGTTTATTTCTCACTAGAATCAGAATGTAACAATCATTTATATAGAGTGTAAAAAGTGAGTCATTTCTAAGATTTTTAGAAAGAAATTCAGTTAATAAATAATTTTGGAGAAATATAGTTTAAAATAAAATGGTAAAAACAATACATAGTTTGAGTAAAAAATTAAATTGATGTAAAAAGTTTAAGTGCACTAAAATATTAAGTCAACTTAAATATTATCATTGATGATACAGGAAATTTTAAAAAGGGGAAAGTGAAATTAAGAAAATAAGACTGTATTCTATTAATAGAAGTTATAGAATATTAAATATTCCAGAAAAAAATATTGCGTAAGAAAACCCTAAAAAATTATCTGATAACGAGTTTTTAACGAGCTAGTCCTCTAGTAGGTTACAAGCATACTAAAATCAGACAGTGATGAAGAGAAATTAAAGATTTTTTCTGGTATTGATTCTTAAAGCATTATTCTTTTGTCTATGTTACGCATTTCTTTAACTTCAGTAAACGTAGTTATTGATTCATAATTACTATAACAGTATAGTAGATTATGTTAGTCATATAGTTTTTTAATTTATTTTCTACCTTTTTATTTTAGAATCAAAGTTAATACAGTAGAACAATATTGTTTTAGCTAAAAGTTGACAAAAATGTTTATATTTAAAATAAATTTTAGGAATTGAAAATGACTTTAATGTACATTAAATTTAGTATATTTTATTAAATTTTAGATTTCATTTCATTTGTTTTTAAGATTTTACTTTTCACTACATGACTATAAATGCTTGTAAGTAACACATAATGTAAATGCTAAAATATACAACATTACAAAACATTTAATTTCAAACTTAATTTTCCGAAGCCATGTGTAATCTTGTAAACATAATGCAAAACCCGCAAGCAGTCATTCTGAAGCCTACCATGCTATCAATGATATTGTTAAACTATGGCAAATTCTCTAAATGTAACATAGAGTAATTTAAAAGTTAAATGCTAAAATATAGTAATTTAAAAAGATTTTGACTTTTACCAGTGTAAAGTAATAAACTAAAGTTGATAAAAGTTAAAATGGTAAATTAAAATTTGAATTTGCATACATTTCTTAAATTCACAATTCAAAAATAATTCCCTTATAAAATTTTTGAACTTATCTAAATTTATTATATTTTTTTACTAAACTTCTTTTAAGTAAGCAGCATTGTTTAAGAATTTTTTTTATTTGAAAATATTCCTAAGAGAATCTCCAAACTTCGCTAGAGGAGAAAATTTTTATCTCTAATGTTGTTATAAAGAATACTTGCGACGAGTTTATCAAGGATGTGTTTTAAACTTTCAAAGTTGCATAAAAAGATTTTTTTTTTGGTCAAATTTTTATTGTTTTGTTTCAAGAGGAATCTCTAAATATTTTTGAAATATATATTTTTTGGTTTGTTAATGGGATTGATATCATTTCAGATTTCAAAAAGATTTAAAAAAATTGTAAGATGTATTATTAATAAAAAAAAATTAAGTTTAGTTATGCTTGACCATTTGACAAAGTATCATTTTTGATATTTAGTTTTTACTCAAAAAGGGGAATAAAATACTGACATCAATTATGATTTAATGAAAAGTCCTATTGCGAATAATATATTTTTAGTTTGTATTGTTTTAAGCGCAATGCTTTAAGTTTACCACGCGTGCTTCCTAGTTTTATTCTTACTAATTTTCCTTTTTTGTTGCTAATATGCTGAGTCCTCAGTCTGCGAGGCTCAGATTAAGTACACTTATCATTATGGGGTAATCGAATCAACTCCTGATGTAGTTTCAATGCTGATTTCCTTATTTCAAATTGCACAGAAATTTCATTTGTCCACCAAAGTAGTGTGTCAATAGGTGTAGTCTTGATTGTATCAGTAACAAGATGGCGAGCATTATTTTGCAGTCACTCCAGTCTTGTTGTACCTCCTTCTGATATTGTGATAAGTGGAGCATTACTCTAAGTCATGACAGGCATTATAAAAATTTTATAAATAGCAAGAAGAGTTGGGGTATCACAGACCCACATAATTCCTGCAAGTCGCTTAAGTAGTATCATACATTTCTCAGTCTGTTACAATGCCTAGTATTAATAATTAATGCCAAGATATGGCGCTGTGTTTTTGTTGCAGGTGCATTGCAAAGACTAAGTGGCATAACCTTTAACTGTATATAAGTATTTGTCATGTAGTGAACGTAGTCTGGTTTGGAAGCTGTAAAATAGTTGTTGTATAAATAAAGATGAGCGCGAATGCGAAAAGCAAAATGGAGTATTGATTTTATTGTGTGTTGTTCATGCATTTCTAACCCCCTATTTATGATGGTGCGTACATCTTTTGGTGTCAAAAGTGGTGTGGGTAAAGGGTCAAGTGTTGGTAAAAGTCACGCGTGTTGATTTTGCGTAGTGTGTGATGTATTCGATAGTTTCGGCTTATAAGAATTGTGGTAAGTAGTAATTTTGTTTTCATTTGTGAAATCGTGATAGTTAATTGGTTGAACTTGAAGTGATATTTGTATTAATAATTTTTGTATTTTTATTGTTCATTTGTTCTCGGGTTGCTCTTTGTATTACAATGAGTAATATTAAATCGTTAAAAAAAGACGAGTTAAAATTCGTAGCAGAAGAGTTGGGCTTAAATATTCAAAGTAGTGCGAAAGTTATTGATCTAAAAAATTTAATTGAAAATTCAGATATCTATAAAAGTGATAATGAATTTGTGCAAAGTGTAATTAATAATATTCTTGAGGATAAGAAAATAAAATCTGAGAGTGAAAAATCTGAAAGTGAAATTAAGCTTGAGCTAGAGAAAATAAAACTATCTCAGATTCAAACGATATTAGAGTTAGCTAATATTAAAAAAGAAACACCTCAAAGTGACAAGTTTGAAACAGATATTTCAAATCGAAACATAGAGAATTTAATAAAAAGTGTAAAAACATTAACTATTAACATTAACCAACTAAAGCTGAGTCATTTAATCTTTTTTTTTTCAATCCATTGAAAAAGCTTTCAGAACGAAAAACGTTCCGGAAGATTTAAAAGCCGAAATTTTGTTAAATATTTTGGGGGAAAAATATTCTAATATAATGGTTTATATAAAAGAGGAAGATATTAATAATTATGATAAACTTAAATCTATTATTTTACGAGAGTTTCAGCCAACCCCTCATGAATGTTTGGATTGTTTTCGGTCTGCTCATAAATCGCATTCTGAAAATTTTGTACAATTTGCCTCCAGATTGAGCGCAAATTTCGAGTATTATTGCCAATTAAGAAATGTGAATAATTTTAAATCGTTATGCGAGCTTATGGTATCAGATAAAATTGTCAGTGAACTTGATCGGGATCTTAAGATGCATATAGCTGTTAAACAGGGCGAATCGTGGTTCGAACCTCTGAACTTAGGTAGAGAATGCGATATATATTTGACTTCGAAGGGTAGGCAAAAACCAGCATCTTCATTTACCAAATCGTTTTCAGTTAATAAGAGAGGTGAGAATAATTATGAGAATAAATATCGAAATTACAATTCGAAAAGTGTTTCAATTGTATGTGAGATATGCCAGATGACCCTACTTCACTTCATGACATCATCTTAATACTTGATGCTTCCACAGTAATCCTGGTGTCAAGTGTTATAAAAGAACAGTTGAAGACGGAAGATGGTTTAGAGAAGACGTATTTGAACCTTAATGGTTTCAAAACCAATAATATTTTCATCGTAACCCTTTGTTGTAATTGAAAATATCTGTAAATATCTTTAATTGTTTAATACACTATTCTTAAAATGCCAATTAGTTGCATTATTTAGTTATTAAACTAACCCACATGGGGGCCTGACCTCCTATTTTTCAATCTGTCTATCATTAACGCCGAAATTCTTCTGCCGCCGCCGAATCGCCAAGTATCTGAAGAAGGTAAAGTTTCTGGTGTTGATTTATGTTCCTGGATTCACTGTTTGGATTCTTACTTTGAAGCGAGGTGAGTCACTCCTATTTTCAAGATGCTTTTAAGTGATATAACTGAAATCGCACTTGCACTAAAGACTGAAAAGAGAGAAAAAATTAAACTATTTCACAAGCTGTTATTTGGCGAAGAGGGTGATAGATTGAATTGCTCTCGAATAAGAAATTTTAATGGTTTTGATTTCAAAAAAAGACTATCTAGATTTCAAGGCTAAACTAATAGACATTACAGCAAATTTTTCTCTAATTGAATTAATTTCTATTGCAAATATTTTCAAAATAGATATTAATGGCACACAGCTTGAATTGGCAGAAAGAATTTTATTATTAATAACTGATTTGGAGTCACTTCAAGAAAATGTGAAAAATTATGAAATAACTGATGATGAAACTGAAGAGATTCCAAATTCTACTCAGTCGAATGTGCAAAGCGATAATATGTATCTTAATAATAATGTACATAAAGTGTATGATAATCAAATTTCTTATAATACAAGATTGCCATTTTATTTTAATGACATTGATTATTTAGTTCCTAAGTATACTGGAGAGAAAAATGAAAATGTAAAATTGTGGTTTCAAAAATTTGAAGCATTTGCTATTTCATTTAATTTATCAGATATTCAAAAATTTATTTTTGCACAAAGAGCATTAAGTGGTATTGCATTGTTATTTGTTAAAAGCGAAAGCAATATTCATAACTATTCTGAATTGAAAATTGCTTTAATTTCGGAATTTGGCCAACAAATTAATTCAGCTGAAATTCACGACACTTTAAATCGTTGAAGAATTAAAGATAAAGAATCAATATTTGAATATTTTTTAATTATGAGAGAAATTGCAAGTCGAGCTCAACTCGATGATATGGCTCTAATTCATTATGTTATTCATTATATTCAAGGCATTAATGATTCTCCCCAGAATAAAGCAATTTTGTATGGTGCCAAAAATTTAGTAGAATTTAAAACAAAATTAAAAATTTATGAAGAAATCCAAAAAAGTTGTCAAAAAGTAAAAACTAAAATTCCTGTGATAGAACAAACTTTTAATAATCAAACTCAAAACAAAATGCAGACAATTCCAATTCGTTGTTTTAATTGCGGAAAAAATGGACATAAATCTATTAACTGTAGAGACAAAAATAAGGGTTTAAAATGTTTTCGTTGTAATTCTTTTGGCCATAAAGCCAGTGATAATAAATGTTCCATACCAGTAGATAACCCCAATTCAACATTTCGTACTGTTAACAATCACATCACTTTTCGACAGGATATACATAAAATAGTTAAAATTTCTGGTATTTTGATCGATACTCTCATTGATACCGGAAGCCATGCAACTTTATTACGCGAAGATCTGTATCGTCAAAGTGAATTTTCTGAACTGACCGATTCGAAAGTAACACTGAATGGGTTTGGTAGCTCTGAAGTACAGCTTCTTGGTTCATTTCAAGCAAATATAGAAATCGATAATGATGTTTTCTCTACAACAGTTTATGTTATTTCTCAGCATCAGATAAGTTTACCCTTAATTATTGGTACAGATATAGTTACTCAAGGAACACTTACGGTCAGTAAAGATTTTATTTCTTTAAAAAAAACAGATAACAATTTTTTCGTGCATTTAGTTAATGTTGTTGACAACACATCAGACATTGATTTAAATCACATACATGACAAGAAATGTAAACAAGAAGTATATAATTTAGTTAACAACTACAAACCGAATAAGACGCGAACAACAGAAATGAAGATGTCTATAATTTTAAAAGATCATATTCCAATCAGCCAACGAGCACGTCGAATATTCATTCCAGAAAAAGAATTTGTATCCAAACAAATCAATGATTGGTTAAATGAAGGAATAATTAAACCATCTTGTAGCGAATATGGTAGTCCAATTGTTTTGGTCAAAAAGAAAGATAATTCTACCCGGTTAAGCATAGATTTTCGCAAATTAAATAAGAAAATTATTAAATATCATTATCCATTACCTCTCATTGATGATATATTAGATCAGTTACAAAGTGCAAAAGTATTCACTTCTATCGACTTAAAAAATGGTTTCTTTCATGTTGATATTGACCCTAATTGCACAAAATACACGAGTTTTATTACACATAATGGACAATACGAGTTCCTTAAAGCTCCATTTGGTTTAACAATTAGCCCAGCCGCTTTTAATAGATATTTATCTTGTGTTTTTAGAGATTTAATATCAGATGGTACTTTAATTATGTACATGGATGATTTTATCATACCATCTAAAACTGAAGAAGAGGGACTTATTAAATTGAAACGTGTTCTTGAAACTGCTTCAAATTACGGACTAAACATTAATTTTAAGAAATGCCAATTTTTACAAAGAAAAGTTGAATTCTTAGGCCATGTTATAGAAAACAATACTATTTCATCTTCTCCATTAAAAATTAAAGCAGTAATTAATTTTCCTGAACCTAAAGACGTCAAACACTTGCAATCACTTTTGGGCTTAGCAGGCTATTTTCGAAAATATATTCCAAATTATTCTATTATTGCCAGACCTCTAAGTGACCTACTAAAAAAGTCTTCTACTTTTGTTTTCGGTTCAGCTGAAAAGACTGCATTTCTCAAATAAAAAGAATTACTCACAACACATCCAGTTTTGCATTTATTTGTGCCAGGTTCAGAATTAGAAGTACACACTGATGCATCTAAACTTGGATTTGGTGCAGCTCTACTACAAAAATCTGATGACGGAAATTTTCACCCAATTTTGTATATGAGCAGAAAAACATCTCCCCAGGAAGAAAAACTACACAGTTATGAACTAGAAGTACTCGCTGTTGTAGAAGCTCTTAAAAAATTCCGCGTATATTTACACGGAACTAAATTTAAAATAGTTACAGACTGTATGGCTTTTCAAAAAACAATGGATAAAGCTGAGTTAAGCGCAAAAATTGCGCGATGGGCTCTTTTGTTACAAGACTTTGATTATGTTATTTCTCATAGATCAGGTAAACAAATGCAACATATTGATGTTTTAAGTCGCTACCCTGTTATGATTATTGCTCCTGATGATATTACACAGAAGATAATAAAGTCCCGATCTACCGATGAGTTTATCATTAATATGAAAAGCGCAGTCGAAAAATCACTCAATTCTGATTTTAAAGTTAAAAACGGTGTTTTATACAAATTGGTCCAAGATCAAGAACTTTTAGTCGTCCCACAAGCAATGTGCAATCAATTAATTCAACAAGCGCATTCTAAAGGTCATTTTTCAATACAAAAGACAATAGACATTATTAAAAGAGACTATTATATTCCCAATTTAGATAAGTTAACACAAACTTTCATCGCCAATTGCATCACATGCATTCTATCTTCCAAAAAATCAGGTAAATCTGAAGGATTCCTTTATCCAATACCAAAAGAAGACACTCCTCTCGATACATATCACATTGATTTTTTAGAACCCTTGCCATCTACAAACAAAAATTACAAACACTTATTTTCTGTTGTAGACGCTTTTGCAAAATTTATTTGGATATATCCTGTTAAAACTACCTCTGCACAAGATGCATTATATAAGCTAAAATTACAGCAAACAGTTTTTGGTAATCCTTGTCGAATAATCTCAGATAAAGGATCAGCTTTACATCCCATGAATTCCAATCCTACCGTACTGAAGAAAGTATTGAATACATACAGATCACGAGTGGAGTACCACGTGGAAACGGACAAATCGAGCGTATGCATCAAACTATAATTTCAGTTTTAACTAAATTATCATTAGAAGAATCCACAAAATGGTACAAACATGTTTCTAATGTACAACGTATAATGAACAGTACTGTCTCACAAACAACCAAGTTTCCACCATTCGAATTAATGTTTGGCATTAAAATGCGAAATAAAGATGACATTCGCATCAAACAATTACTCGAAGAAGAACACCTTGAATATGTAGTGCATGATAAAAAAACAATTGCGTAATATTGCTAAAAATAATATTTTACAACATCAAACACAAAGTAAATTTTACTATGATAAATGGAGAAAACCTTCCAAAATATATAAAGTTGGTGATGTAGTCGCTATCCAACGAACACAATTCGGACCAGGTTTGAAACTTAAGCTGAAATATTTTGGACCTTACCAAATTAAAGCTATAAAAGGTAATGATAGATATGAAGTAGAAAAAATTGGTAATCAGGAAGGTCCTAATACAACATCTTCCTCTGCAGATTTAATGAAACCTTGGTCAAATATGTAAATAATTTTTCAAGAAACTATTAGCTTATGTTTAATATATTTGTGTCTATTACTGAACTATGCCTATATATCGTTATTTCAGAAGACAATGTTTTAGATACATATAACATTTTTCGACACTATTATTTTAAGTAAATGTGCATCCATTTATATATTTTTCCTTGTATAAGATTACTTGTGCATTATATCAAGATGTTTGTGATACTTTCGCATATGATAAGAATAAGCAAAATAAAAGGAAAAGCCGAGCAACGGAGAATTATAAAGACGAAGAAGACGGTTCACACAGCTTACGAGGGACATCCAAGAACTTAAGACGAATCTTCACAAATTAAAAGACGTGTCTCCTTCATTTGCTGTTGAATAAAAAAAAAATCTATTTTGTTGGTTATTCTCTTGTTGGTTGCGCCTTCCTCTGTTTTTTTGTATTTTGCAGCTGCTGTTACTCTCGTCGCTAGGAGGACCTGAGCGTTTAGAATGGCCGAGTGTGAGATATGCCAGATGACCCTACTTCACTTCATGACATCATCTTAATACTTGATGCTTCCACAGCGATCCTGGTGTCAAGTGTTATAAAAGAACAGTTGAAGACGGAAGATGGTTTAGAGAAGACGTATTTGAACCTTAATGGTTTCAAAACCAATAATATTGTCATCGTAACCCTTTGTTGTCATTGTAAATATCTGTAAATATCTTTAATTGTTTAATACACTATTCTTAAAATGCCAATTAGTTGCATTATTTAGTTATTAAACTAACCCTCATGTATATCTGTCTGGAGTAAAAAATCATGAATGCGTCTTGTGTAATTTAGATGAAACTCATACTTTATATTTTTGTCCCAGTTTCAAAAAATTATCAGTAAATGATCGTGTTAATTATGTAAAGAAAAATAATCTGTCATATAAGTGTTTTTCTCCAGATTGCAGAGCTATGCATTGCAAATATAAGAACTGTTACATTTGTTCAAAACCACATTATCAAATGATTCATTTTAAGCGAGAAAACAAAACTCCAGTTAAAGAAAGGACTGACGCCACTCAGTGTAATCCCTCGGTGTCAAGGTCACAAACGCCAGCTGCGCTATTGCTGACTTGCAGTGCTTATGCAAGTAGTCTGGATAGTAAAGCTAAAATAAATAAATTAGCGAGGATTTTATGTGATAATGGATCCGAACGTAGTTGGTGTACTAAATCTGTAGCAGACTGTTTAAAATTAAAATCAATCAGAGATGAAAAATTGTCTGTTTTTTCCTTTGGTTCAGTGAACCCTATTCAGAAAACATATCAAGTTGTAGAATTAAAATTAACTGATAGGCATAATCCTAATCAATTTATTCAAATTGAAGCGTTAGTCTCTGATACTATAACAGGGGCAAGTGTTCCGATTCCGAATGTAGAGCCACAAAATATAATGAATAAGCGTGGGTTGTCTTTAGCGGACTGTTGTGAGAGTAATGTAAATATTGAAATTCTTCTTGGGGCTGATGTGTTTTGGCAGGTTATAAAAACAAATTCTTTCGAAAGGATAAAGGATGCAATTACCTGTGTACCTACTATTTTTGGATTCGCGTTACAAGGAAGTCAAGAAAGTTAAAAATCTATTGTTAGAAATTCAGTGTCGGCTAATTTTTGTGTGGCTACTTCCGATGTTCAAGTCTTATGGGATCTAGAGACTTTAGGAATTAAAGAGAATGAGGAATTAAATACAGTGGACAAAGCCTTAATAGACCAATTTGAAAGAAATTTAAAGTTTGTCAATGGGAGATATGAAACTGATTTATTGTGGAAATTCAGTTGTGATGATTTGGAAAATAATTTATTTTTGGCGAAAAAAAGATTTGATGAGTTGGAAAAGAGTTTTACAAAAAACAATTGGGCTGCTAATGAGTATAAAAAATTATTAATGATCAATTAAAAAATGGGATTATTGAAGAATGTGAAAGGGATCAACGGGAGTATTTTATGCCACATAGAGCGGTTGTTAGAGAAGATAAACAAACAACAAAATATCGAATAGTGTTTAAGTGTAGCTCAAAATCGAAAAATAATTTGTCTTTGAATGAATGTTTAGAAACTGGCCCAAATTTAAATCCCAATATTCTTGATGTTATTCTAAATTTTCGCAAAAACAAAATAGCGTTTAATGCTGACATAGAGAAAGCATTTTTAATGATAGGAATTTCTGAAAGAGATAGAAAATTCTTAAAATTTCTTTGGTAGTTGCATAATCCTAATCAAGATTATAGGGTCATGAGAATTAAAAGATTACCTTTCGTTTGTAAAATTTCTCCTTTTATTTTGAGTGGCTACTATAAAACATCATATTAAAAATTTTGAAAAGAGCAATCCTAAGACATTTGAAATGTTAAATGAAGCACTGTATGTGGATGATTTGTTTTTTGGTGGACGTGATGTTAGTGAGTCGTTTGAGTTGTCGTCGGTTGCTGTAACAATATTAAAAAGCGGTGCATTTAATTTAAGAAAATTAAAGTCTAATAGTAAAGAGTTAGAGAAACTATGGAAGGAGAAAGGATTTAGTGATGGAGAGATAGTGGGTGTTCAGCAGTTGAAAGTTTTAGGTTTGGTATCCTGAGAAAGATAAGCTGTCGTTAGAGGTTTGAGGTTTGTTTGCCTCGTGGGAAACATTGCGAAATAGCAAAGGATGTGTTCTGCAAACTGCAGCACGGATTTTCGATCCTATGGGCTTGATTTCGCCATTTGTTGTTCGAATTAAGTTGTTGCTAGAGGAAATTTGGGAAAGAGGCTGGGACGAAGAGTTACCATATGATTTGCGAGAAAAATGGGTTAAGTGGTATAAGGAAACTGTGAAATTATGTGATGTAATTATTTCAAGATATTGTTTGCTGGATTGTAAAAATGAACAAGTGGAGGGTCATGTGTTTTGCGACGCTTCATTAAGTGCATATGGAGCAGTTGTTTATTTTAGATATTGTGATAATAGCGAAAATTATAGAGTATCATTTATTATGTCAAAGAGTAGAGTAGCACCGTTAAAGAAAATGACAATGCCGCGCTTGGAATTGATGGGACTCGTAATTGGTGCTAGAGTCGGACATTATATTAAGAATATTTTTAAGGATAAAATTGGAAGAGTAACGTTTTGGAGTAAATTGCAGAGGGTTGTTGCATGGTGTTTGCGATTTATTAATAACGTCAGGGGGGATAAAATGTCGACTCCGTTTTTACAGACAATCGAATTGAAAAAGTCGCATGATTTCATAATCAAGCGAGTGCAAAGAACTAATTTTGTGAAAGAAATAGCTGATTTAGAAAAGGCTAAGGTGATAAAAAACAGCACTTTAATTTCATTAAGTCCATTTTTGGACAGTGGCGGCTTGCTTAGAGTTGGCGGACGTTTGAGGAATTCCAGTTTGCCAGAGACTGTGAAATTTCCTGTTATTCTACCCAAACACCATCCAGTAACACGACTATTAGTGAACTTTTATCACCTGAAGCACTTGCACGGAGGCGTGCAGTTAATAAACTCTGCTGTAGCAAGATTATTGGATTGTAAGAGCAAAATCTGTTATTCGGAAAGAAATCAGAAACTGTGTTACATGTGTGCGATTTCGCTGTGAATTTTCAAAACAAATGATGGCAGATTTACCATCTTCTAGCGTAAATCCAGGAAGAGCATTCCTAAAATGTGGTACGGACTTTGCCGGACCATTCTTGATAAGTCATCGACGTGGTAGAGGTGTGAAACCATCGAAAATGTATGTGTGCGTGTTCGTGTGTTTTTGTACTAAGGCAGTTCACATCGAGCTTGTTAGTGATTTGAGTGCCAATTCTTGTATCGCAGCACTAAAAAGATTCATAGCACGGCGAGGTAGACCATCTGAAATCTTCAGTGATTGTGGAACTAATTATATCGGTGCTAAATATTATTTAAAGTCTTCTGCAAAGGAAACGGTCGGTAGATATTTGACCGATGAAAGTGTGAAATGGACCATGAATGTGCCATCTGCTCCCCACTTCGGAGGCCTTTGGGAGGCAGCCGTTAAATCTATGAAATTTCACATGAGACGTGTTATAGGATCTCAGATTCTTTCACAAGAAGAATTTTCTACAATTTTAGCAGAAATCGAAGCAGTGCTGAATTCTTGTCCTTTAGTTGCTGTTTCCGAGGACCCAAGTGATTTCTCAATCCTTACTTCGGGTCATTTTCTGATTGGTTCAGAATTATTAAGTGTTCCGGAACCTGATATAACAAGCAAGAAAATTCCCATTCGTGAGCGGTGGAAATTAGTGACTCAGATTTCACAATAATTTTGGAAATCTTGGTCTAAGGACTACCTTACGCAGTTGCAAGTGCGCAACAAGTAAAAATTTTATCTGAAAATTTATGTGTAAAAGATTTAGTGTTGATCAAGGACGATAATTTGCCCCCACTTAAGTGGAAAATGGCAAGAGTAATTGAGATTTACAAGGGTACTCATAATAGAGTAAGAGCATTGAGCTTAAAAACGGCATCAGGTGAATTTAAAAGGCCAATTCATAAACTGGTCAAACTTCCTGTAAATGACAATTGATTTATTTGTTTTACTCATTTTAAGTTTTAAATTTTATAAGTAATAATTTGTGTATCATTGGTTTATATTTTGTAATTTTTTGCATAATTGTGTTAAAATTATAATTTGCGATTATGGTTCTTGATGACGTGGTCATGGGGCCCCAGTGTGTTACAATGCATAGTATTAATAATTAATGCCAAGAGATGGCGCTGTGTTTTTGTTGCAGGTGCATTGCAAAGCCTAAGTGGCATAACCTTGAACTGTATATAAGTCTTTGTCATGTAGTGAACGTAGTCTGGTTTGGAAGCTGTAAAATAGTTGTTGTATAAATAAAGATTAGCGCGAATGCGAAAAGCAAAATGGAGTATTGATTTTATTGTGTGTTGTTCATGCATTTCTAACCCCCTATTTATGATGGAGCGTACACAGTCAGTTTCTTGATATCTGTATTATAATTTCCAAATAAGTTTACTGTCGAATGTGACTCCTAAGTACTTAGTACTCTCACTACTTGAGAAGGCTATATTGTTATAAGATATATTAAAGTGTAATGACTGGTAACAATATGAAAAAGTCTGGTAAGTTGTTATGTCCGTGTTTACAATAATTTTGTTTTCTAAACACCATGAATGAAATTTGAACATAGCATAATTGAGGGAAGCCTGGAGTTCTTCTTTTGCCCTCGCTTAGGACTAGATGACCATATTACAATCATTTGCATACATAAGTACATTTATATTTTCATCTAGCAAGGAGTATATAAATGTCATCAAAACATATACATTAAACAGCAAATAACTTGTCACAGCTCTCTGGAGGAGGGCAGTGTACAAATTCCTAAAACTGGAGTGTACGTTTCCATAACAGATATTAATAACCATAACCGATATAATGACTTAGGAAATCACCAAACCATCACATCATATTTATTGTTATATGTTTTATAACTAATTTTAAAAGGAGCTTTGATTTCAAAATAATATCATAAGCTCCTTTGAAATCCACAAATATAGCACCTACAATATTGCCCTTATCAAGGTTATATTTTATATTCTGAGAAAAAATGGTGACAAGGTCATCGGTATTTAATCATTATGAATGACTTGATCTAAACGGAAAAAAAAACTTAAAATACATTTTTGGTAGTTATGTTAAATATTATAGCAAGTTAATAGTTTCTTTCTTACATTTAAGATAAATTATATACATTAATTTTTTTATATTCTTATTCTAGAAAGTTAATTTTTTCTTTATTCACTGTTTTAAGGAATATTATTTTTATTCCATTTCTAGAACAGTTTAAAAATTGTTTCTTAGAATATCTTCTTTATATAAACATCGGTTATTTTAAATGGTTTTATTATTGTGGCTTGCAAGAAATAAAAAAAATTCTAATTAATAATTTTATAATTACTGATTTAAGAACTTTAAGTATAAAATTTCTAATGGAAGTTTCAGAATTTATAAAGTTACTTTTTTAAAATGTTAGAAAATAAGTAAAAAAGTTCAATATTTTCTTGTAATAAAAAAAAAAATAAAAAAAAAATAAAAAAAAAATAAAAAAAAAACAGCTGAAAAATCAGGCATAGATTTAATTATTATAAGTGATGTCAAATTAAATGTGCGTAGTTTGTGTAATATTTTTTATTGTTTTAGAAACGTTATTTATTAAAAAAATGTGTTCGGGTTTAATTTTAAAGCTTATCAAGTATTTTCATAACGCACATGAAAAAACATTACGAATTTAAATTAAATTCGTTCAAAATTATTTTGATTTCATAAAATAATGTATTTTTTTAGAAATGAAATTTTTTATAAAATAAAAAAAAACACTTCTTGATTTACAGTTGACAGATTAGTTGCTTATAGATGTTTTTTTTTATATAGTAAAGAAGGCTTACTTATTGTTATTTACTTAAAAATAAGCATACTGGACAAAATTTATAACTTTATTTGGCATAAAATTATTGCTTTTTTTTATTTAAGTTTTACTTAAGTAAAAAAGCGATACTTTTATGCTAAATAATGTTATAAATTTTATCCACTGTGGTTATTTTTTACTTAAGAAAAGTTTAATTAGTTTTACTAAATAAAAGCACATTTTGTAAAGTTAATGCACTTAACTAGGATAAATCGTAAAACTGCTTAGATATTTTTAATTTTTCTAAAATTTTTAATTCCAAAATTTAAATTAGATTTATTTATGTTTTATTTCAGAGACTCATGAATCAGACTATTCATAGGGTGCTTTTTCTAGTTTTGATATAATTATTATTTGATCAAAATATTTATACTATAAAAAAGTGCTAACACACATAAAAACGAAGAAAAATTTATACCTTCTTTTTTTTCCATATGCGTAAAGTGTTTTTAAATTAAATGAATAAAATCTAAATATGATTTAAAAAATACATTTTTTGCATTTAAATTAGATAAATCTCTGAAAAACGTAGTAACAAAAATTATCTTTCAGTAATATATTAAATATAATTAATGTATTTGTCTTTCCAGATGCTTGAAAATTCGAATAATAACCTTTTAAAGATGAGAAAAGTTTTAAAATATTTTAGCAATTTTAATATATTTAATATAACTAAAGATAATTACAGCTGTACTTGGTGAAACATTTGTTTAATATTATAAAATAATAATATAAGTGATTTTTTACCCAGTTTATGTTTCTATCTTATTTTGTGAAAGATCCAACACGCCACTGTAAAACATACATTCATAATTCTGCAGGCAAGCGCCAGTCTATACCAATAATTAAAAGAGTTTAAAATACATATCAGAAAGTGCTTTATAATTTTGAACATTTGTCACTTAAAGAGATCAAAACTTGGGTCGGCAGCTTTCTCCAACATCCGCACTACTCCTGACGAATCATTGATTAACGTGGACACATCTCTAATCCATAGAACTCCAACAATAAAATGAGGTAGAATATGATCATTTGCCCAGTGGCTGTCTACGGCAAGAGATGGTTCACTTTGCTGATCTTACGAAAAGCAGGTCGAAGCAACTCAGCCACTAGGACTCAACGTCCTTGTTGTAAGAAAAATTCTCATTTGCAGAGTAATTTTGTTATTATATGAAAATATTCATAATTAATCGAGTATTTCTAAAACAACAACCTCTGTTTAAATTATCAAAAGTATTTTCTTTTTCGAGATGATTTTTTAAGGAAATTCATGGATTAATGATATTTAAAATGGACTATAATAATTTGAAATAAAAATGTTTCACATATCAGCTATTAAAGAATTATATGTCAAAGAAAACTGTGATAAAATGTAAAAATATGAACAAAATTTTTCAGTATCGTATTTGATAGATCGTATCATTGTGAAAATATGTTTAATAAAACTGTGATAAAATGTAAAAATATGAACAAAAATTTTGCAGTATCGTATTTCATAGATCGTATCTGTGCGAAAAAAATGTTAAAAGCTCCATTTTTATGCAGTTTTAAAATGTGCGTTAAGGGTTCTTTTTCTCCTTTTTTTTTTTTCTTTTTTTTTACGTTTGATTACACACATAGTGAAGTAAGTTAAGTATTTTATACAAATGTTCCTATCTTTACGCATTCACTATTGAAGTTTCCTAAAAGTTAGTTTTTTAAAAATTATAAAAGTCATATTAAACAAATTGTGTTTTTTTTTAAAAATATGCCATTTGGAGATAAATAGAATGAAGGAAATAATTTACAGTATCACTAATACAATTCAGGTAAAAATATATGCAATAGAATGTTTTATATAAAGTATTTAAAAATAGATCCAAATTTTAACTATTTATATTGCAGTTGAAAAGTCTAATATAAATAACAAAATTACATTTAGATTTTACTAGCCAATTTTAAAATCTTTTTTTGAGGTTTTGCATTTGTATTTATGGTCGTGTAATAAATGAAATTTCAAATATAATTAGATATGTTGCATTATAAAAAAGTTTCTATAAATTCTTCACCTTTAATTAGACTAAATAAATTATGTCAAATTATTACATAAAAAGAAACTAATATTTCATTTATAGGTAATAATTTTATACCTCATAATTACTAAGAAAATTCTTATTTAATAAAATACAATGAATAATTAAAAGCTAATAAATAATTATTTGATGAGCATTATTATTTTAAAAACATTTATATATTATGGAAAAACTAACTAAAATTTCACAAAAAATATTTTAATATTTAATCAGATGCCAGTACAGAGGTACAATAGATTTATGACATTTATTGCTCAAATATCAATACAGTTTTAGTTACAAATTTTTAAAATAGATTTTCTTGAAAATCTTAAAGCATTACTATCATTTATTAAAATTATAGCTTAAAGTGTATTATGTCTGTTGCCTCTTGTGAAATTACGATTCATCTATAAATATTTTCATTATACTTCCAGATAAAATTATCAATTCATCATCTATTTATCATTCAAAAGAATAACATATTTCTGAAAAATCTAAATATATTACTTGTAACATAAATTTTAAACATATTTATATGAAAAATAAATGATAAGATTGCAAAATATTGCGAAAAGAATTTAGAAAATAATTGAGACAATTCGTAAAAAAGTCTTAGATTCAGATGTAAGCATTCTATAGATATTCATGCTTTTAGATATTAGTATGTTATTCCTTTAGAAATATGCATCATAAAAATAGTGTAGTTTATAACAAGGTTTCTTATAAAATTTTTCATGTATAGTTTAATAAAAATTATACAGTCTTGTTGAAGCATTATTTTATACGATAACTTTGGAAGATTATTGATCCTATACTTATTATAAATAGTAATTACAGAGAAAAGAATATTTAAGATACACAATAAATTTGGTATTTTATTTATTGGACATTTTAATTAGCAATTAATATGACTCTTGATTTTATAATAGTTTATGTTCCATTTTTTGAATGAAAATTCATGATAATCTTATAATGCATTTAAAAACTATATACACTGTTAAAAATTTTTAATTTTTAGTCTATAACAAATTACGAAAAATATCTATTAAATTATTTTGAATGGTATCTATAAAAATAATTATTAATTTAATATTAATATATTACGTAAAGAGTATGAATACTTGTTATTTTTTAGCTGACAAAAAGATTAATCATTATTAAAGTTATACTTAAATATTATTAAAAAAATTATAACTTAAAATGTTACTGGAAAATAAAAATATTAGATGGAAAATATTAATATTTTTTATTAATGTTTCCAACTTGTATGACATTAAATTACATGAATATTAAAATTATGATTCATTTTATATTAATAAAACAAATTGAAAGTAATTGATTATTTAACTTGCGGCAGTCGTTGAGATTGTTTGTTGAGTATGTGTAAATATATCCCCAATTATCTAAGTAAATAATTCATTAACAATGTTATAAAATAAATATTATAATTGCAGGTATTAGCAAGAGGAAATTTATTATTATAATTAAAGTGATTTGGGGCTACTTCTATTTGTCTTATTTATAACTATATTCTTTTTAAAATGTAATTAAACAACTCTGAAAAACTTTTTTAATCACAATACAGTCATTTGACGAACCATAAATACAATTTTATTTAAAAAGCATTTAAAGATATTTCTTTTTTTGCATTTTTTTTAAAGATTTATTTGCTGTTTTAAAAAATTTGAAATAAAAAAAAATTCTAAGCAGTCAAATAAAGAAAAATATTTTTTTAAAAGCAAAGTATAGAATTAAAAAAAATTATAAGTGATGTAAAGAAATATTTTTTGTCAATTTTTTACGCCAGTATATATTTGATTATGTGTCATTAAATAAAAAATATAATTTCAGCAATTTGAATAAGTGAAATTGATTTCGTGTGTAGCCGTTTTTAAGCTGCAGTAAAATGAAAGTTCGTTTGAAAAATTTTATTTGAAGATACTATTCGCAGCTTATTTAGTATTTTTTCTTTGAAATTTTTTAATTTAAAAAAGTGAATATTAAAGGACATCAAATTTGAAGACAGGAATGATAAAAAAAAAAATTGCTTACTTTACTGAAAATTTATCTTCTTCAACAGGAGCATTAAAAAGTCATACAAAAAATTCAGTATAATATATGAAATAAGATACAGATTTTTAGCATTTGATCTCCATGAGAATAATTCAATACACTGAATATATTACAAAAGCATTAGAGGAAATGATATCTTAAGCCTAATGGAATGCTTGAACATTAAATAAAGAATTCTTCTTTTAATGGTTGAGAGAGAGAGAGAGAGACCATAGTTTAAAGATCTTTTAAGCTTTTTAACTTATTTTCGTTTTCCTTTTGAAATTTTTTACGGAAAACATTCCGAAAGAAAACAATGTTACGCGCAATTTTTTGGTATTTTTCTGCAAGTATGTGAAATAAAGATTTGTAAAATTATTTCCGTACATTATATATTTTAAGTTGCAAATATGCTTTTAAATTTTGAGTTTTTCGTTCTGGAAATTTTTCTATATGTTTCAATAAATATTTTTTTTCATTATTCAATTTCTAATAATGGAAAAATATTAAACATATAACTGTGTGTTTTCCCTTTCTTTTTCTATTTATTAAAAGGAAAACATTTATGTTGAATCTTCAGAGAATCAATCTGAAAAAAACTCTATTTTTAACAAAAATAGTCTAAAATTAATTAATTAATTAATTATATA
>JAPDSC010008383.1:0-25780 GCA_026290005.1 Latrodectus geometricus | reverse complement strand
TATATATATATATATATATATATATAATCAAAGTTTTTGTGAACATTTCAACTATTCACTCAATTATTTCAGATAAGAAGTATTAATGGCTTGTTTACACATAATGCTCCAAAAATAGGACAAAGAAATTCACAAATGATAATATTTTATTAATAAAGAGACAATTTTTCTGCTCTTTTCAAATGCACAACAAGCTACTTATAACAATTGAAATTCAATTTTAAAAATTAATTTAGTGATGAGGATATTTGAAGAAAAAAAAGGTAGATGTATAATACATTTCTTAGTTTAAAAGACTAATATTTTCTATAAATAAAAGTTTCAATATTCTCATAAATTTCTGATGAAAAAAACGAGCACTAATTTTGTGCTTGGAACAAATATTTGAGAGCAAAAATAACAGTAATTTGAACTTGCAATACTCTTCTTTGAATCATTTCTCTATAAGTATAGTTGTAGTGCAATAAAATTACTTGATAACATTTGTTTTCATCAGAAAAGTGTCTTTTCAAGTTAAAATATCTTTCTCCAACATTTTAAATATTTTTAGTGTCTTGCACAAACACTTATTGCATTTGCTGAATGTGATGAAAACGCACACTCGATCTGTCCATAAAATTTATAGTAGATGAATTTCAAGGAATTGCAACATATAAATTCGTATAGAAAGTGAAATTTTGTAAACAAAATCTAAAAAATTTCCGAAAACTGATGAAACAATTTTATATAATAAGAGATTTAGCATAAATAAAATAAGCAATTAATTTTTAAAATTATCAATTGAAAGCTTATTTCATATGTGTCTTGTAATACTATTTTAATCATGTTTTAATGAAAGAGTCACTTATTTAAATATACATACATACATACATGTAATAAAAATTTCATGACAATAAATAAATAAAATTTTTAAAACTTATATGCTTGAATCTGAAGTAACTTAAACAATATAAAATAAAATAATTTGCTGATTATTCGGTTTTATTTTCAACTATTATTAATTGAAAAAATAATTAAAAAATTATTAAACTTTTATTTTATTGATATTGAAATCTATTTTCGAAAATTGACAAGCGAAATATTAAATTAATTTTTATATATTGCTTTATAATATAAATATTTTCCTATTGATTGTATAACAGAATATTTTAGTTGAAAGCTAGAAAATAAGCGGAATGCTTGAAAAAGAAATGTTTAAAAATTATTTTCAAACCAATTTAAATTCCTTAGCTTATTAAAAATAATCTTCAGAAAAACGTGCTTATTATAAAAAGTTACTACCTGAATCAAATTTGAAGTATTTTAATGTGCCATAAAGCATATTCTAAATTTCGTGGAAAAAGTTTGCGTTGTTATGCATTTGTGTGAAGCTCGGATGAATTAGCGTTTCAAGAAATCCGTCAGAATACATGTCAACAAACAATTAAGGCGTGTAAAGTGCATTGATGTGTAAAGTTAAATGAGCTGTTAACAAAATTGTTTTCTGTTTTTCAAATACTACTCAATGTATGGCCTCTTTTCTAAAATTTCTTTATTTTCGTTGAAATTTTGAGAATGAAGTAAGATTTGTTAAATTATATGGTGTTGAAAAAATTTAAATGCCAAGGAAAAGTCTAATGTTTGCGAAAAAAAATGCATTTTTAAATACTTATTTTAAAGATCCGATATTTATTAAATTCAATTCTAAAAATGCAATTTGTTCTAAAAATCTTTCAGTCTATTTTTGAGAAACGAGCAAATCAATTTTGTATTTATTATTATGGAAATTATGAGGAATTTAATAAAATTAGAATTCAATAAACTTACCATCTGAAAAATTTTTAATTGAAATTTTATTAAATTTATTTAATTAGTCATATAAAATATAATAAGGTTAAGAAAAGAACGAATAAAATTTTAATTTAAAAAATTTCGTTATATATTTCACATCATTAATGAACTAAGAGAAAAAAATCAGGTATTTAATACATAAATAATATTACATAAATTCCCTCCATTAATGGTGTTCATATGAGTTTTACATACAGACATACTATGCTTACACTATTTAGTTATCAGCGTACCTGACTATGGATGGGGAGGGCTTACGTTTGAATCCCAGCTCTGGCATGGATGTACTCTCTTTTTCTTGTCTTTTTTCTTTCTTTGTGTAAATGGTTGTCTACCCTAGAAACGGGTACTTATGGCATATGTATACTGAGGAAGTCGGACTCCACACCAAATTACAGTTCAGTTGGAAAAAATGAGCAGCGCACCTCATATTTGCCAGTCTGGTTGGCACACGAAAACAATAACCTGTACAGATATATAAGATTAAATTTTCGTTTGAAATATCTTCTTTAAAATTTTATAATACAAATAAACTTAGTTTTATAAATATGGTAGGAGGAATTGAAACTATTTATGAAAATCTGTATCATCAATTTTATTATATTCATACAAAACTTTATAGACAAATAGTTAACATAATTTATTTTATTATTTTAAATAAAAATCTTAACTTATTTTTTTGATTTACAACACTAAAAACTTTATTTTTTGAAAAGCTTATTTGAACAGAAAACTATTTATCATAATTAAAGAATTTTTGTAAATTTGATTTTGTTTAAAAAACACTAAAACAAATAATTAATATTTTTTTACAAACTTTTTTATGATTAATTCCTAATTCAAGTAATATTTTCTACAAATTTTTTTGTAGAATTTGATATGGAAAGCCAATAAAATATGTAAAATAAGATAAGTACATTTATTCTTTTCGTATAATATGTAATTAGTTACTTTGTATATATATTTAGTCCTCCTTCTCGTTGCCCTGTTTATATAAGGCATCTTATAAATCATTTGGAAAATCAAATTTTACTAAATAAAAAAATGAGAGTTTGTTTTTACCTAAATTTCTTTAAGGAAAATGGAATTTTATAATCAGTTGAACGAAATTGGCTCAGCAATATATATTGTTAATTAAGGTATGCAAGCAACGTATAAGCATTTTTGAAAATTACAAGGTTCTTAACCACTTCATTTGGTGACACTTTCTCAATTTCTATTCCTGAAGTTGAGAAATATCAAGATTATAAGGGAAATATTTCTATACTTGACATGAGTGTGTTTGATTAAGATATTTATAAAAGAACCATTTAATGTACAATGTTTATGATTATAATAATTATTTTTATTGTGCAATGCTTAATTAAATGTACAATGTTTTCTAGTTAAAAACCAGATGCTTCGAATTAAAGATAATTCTGACTGCAATATTCTTTGATTACTTCTAGTACTCAGACTAGGAAAGCGTGACTGAGAAATTATCAAATATATACGTAAAATAGTATCAAAATATATATAACTAATACAATATTAATAATAAATATAGTAGTTCAGTACTATTTTATTTCCGGCCAAATATTACCATTAAAAATAATTATTTTTACTAGTATGATGAAATAAAATTTTTTAGTAGTTTTCAAAACTTCTCTTTTTTCTCCTATAAACTAGAACGAAGTACAAAATTATATCTTTATTTTTTGTCTTTATAAACAGAGTTTTTTGGTATTGTATGCATTATTTTTACTAAAATTATATCTCCAGAATTTATTTATATCTAATATTAATTCTCCAGAACAATGTAATTTATTAAACTTAAAGTTTATTGAAAACAATGTATTTAAATTTATAAATTTTTGAGATTTAAAGCATTTTATATATCAATAATTTAAATTCAATTTTAAGATGTTCTTTATTTCGCTACAAACTAATAAAATGAGTGTAATAGAAACAACTAAATGTGATTTTCGATATCTTTTTTTCACAACTATATTTTTTACTGTAAACAAAGGCTTCTTACGAAAATAGACGTAAATCTGAATATATTAAGATAAGATCAGATGATCCAGGCCATGTACATCAATACTGTTTTATATTTTAAATATGTATGGAATTTGCATTTAAAATAAAAAATTTAAAACAATCACTTTTTTATTGTAGACAAACATATTAAAATGAAAATTTTAGTTACCCAAAAGAAAACTTTGCATCTTTTGTAAACGAATGTAAATATTTTATAAATCAAACAGTTCTTTATCTCCGTTAGGTGGCATTACTTATTCAAGATATTATAAAAAATATTCAGAGTAGTGATCGATATCGAACTGTTGTAAAAAACAAATGGTGCATTATATTTGTTCTAAAATAATCAAAAAGAAGTTATGAACTACAAAACTTTAAAATAAATGTCCCTATTTTATGAATTTTATATAGTTTAACTAATAAAGCTTTTGGCAAGACATTAATTCTCAAACTCGAGCAGATACTCGGAATACACATGGAAAGACTGTGAAAAAAGTATTCCGTTCTTTAAAAATATGAACTTAACAAATACTTATCTAAATGGAAAATTTAACTTTAAACAGATAACATTTCAATCCAAAATTTTGTAATGGTAGGGTCATCAGTATCTAGTAATTGTGACTATTCTTTACAGGGATTACTGTAGGCCAAATATTTTTCAATTTTAAGAAAAAAATATAGGTAAAATATGCTCTACGTTCAAAATCTGATATGTTGTATTACATGAGCTATCACATATTTTTGTCAATTCCACCAACAGGACATTCTTTACCAAATTTTGTTATGTTAAGTGATACATAAACCTAGTAATTATAATAAAGCATTTTTCATGAATAAAAATAATTTTTTTTATAGAAAAGAAAAAAAGCTAGGCGCAATGAGGAAGTTCCTAATAATATCTACTCACTTCTTGTTATATATTCATTTTTTTTTGTTGTTGCTGCTGTTCGAATATTAGTTTGTTTGTCGATGTAATTATTATTATGTTTTGGAAATAAAGTGGTTATTATGTGGTGCCCAACAAAAAATAAAGATGATCTCGACTCCAAAAATGCCAATCTTTGTCCCATTGCTTACTATGATCGGTTGCATTGAACTTTTTCAAATAATTCTGAAGAATTATACGTGATGGTTGATTCTGGCAGTGAAAGGTGAAATTCAGAAATGTTGTCATTCCGATGATATAAATAAATATTATCAATCTGATATTGCTGTTTGTGGAGTTTGATTTGATGGTTTCGTTTCCAAAACCTTTGGAATCAGAAGAACATAGCGTCCCGCTATCTTGATGTGAAAAAGTGTTTCCTGTTATGATTAATTCTAATCCATGGAACAGAAAAATACTGTTTGAATTCCAGCCCTTGGAATTAGATGAAAATAATCTCTTGTTTGCTGTTTTGATTTCAGCCACTGTAATTGAGGAAATATTGTGGTCTGTTTCGGCTTCTGAATTAAAAATCCATCCTGTATTGTGTTTATTATTTCACAGCCTATGAACTGTGTTTCAAAATTCCTGTTCGTGGAATTACGCAAGGTGTGGTAATCCTCAAGATTGTTCGCGAGTGATTTTCTCTCAAAATCTCCCAAAAAAAAATCTCCCGAAAAGTGGAAAAGTGAAATAGTGAAAAAATTGACATATGAATTGAATATTGCAATTCGATGAAATCAAAGATAAGTGAAGAAAAATATAATTATTTCACTTTAAATGTTTAAGTAATCTGATAAAATTTTGTTTGTGATTATAAAGTACCCAGGAAAGTGATTTTGTTAATTTTGTGAAGAAGTTTCCTTTTAAATGACTTGGTGTAATTATTTTTATGTTTGCATTTGGTGTTTTCAGTAGTGTACTACTGCAATGTATATGCTACACTTTATTTAATTATTATTTAAATGTTCTTGTGCAAATATTTTTTCATTAGAATTATTTTAAATTGGGTACCCTATCCAATTTTGAATTATAAATCTATTAATAAAATATTTTAACAGTATTTTCTTTTAATAAACAACATATAAATTTTGAATGAGTGCCATTGAAAGTGAAATAAGATTCTGGCTGACTCATCATATTCAAACCCGGAAGTTCAATGAAAAAAAACCATTCTTGCTAATTCGTCGTTGTTTTTATTTTTATTTCAGCTTTTGAAACTCCATTCTTTTATTTTGTTAGTATTTGATATTTACATTTAAAATTGATAATCACTCAAACAGAAGAGTTATTAATAACTTATGAGAATTCTATACAAAATACATTTCAATTTTTTTTCCAAGTTTAACAAAATAACAATTGCTTTATTGGTTACTTTTAATGTTTTTAATATTAATTCATTATACGAATTCCTTTTTTCTTTTTTCTAATAGAAATGATATATTATGCATATTTGTTATTACGTTGTTTTTTTTTTTTGTTGAATTCAAATCATTTAAAACATTGTTGTACATTCCATTATTTTGTGAGTTTAGTATCAATTTTAAGTAGTGTTATAAAAGTTGTTTAAATAAGAATTTACCATATAATATTTTATGTATCTGATGCATAATTTTGTATTTATTTTAAGAATGTTATTATTGGTGTTTAATTGGTGTAATCATTTTAATTTTTTTATTTGTTTGCTTATTGATCACTTATGATGTGTTTATTTGTGGTTTACTTGTTTGCAAATTTTACATTGTATATCATAAATGTATAATTGTATAACATTAATTATATTGTAATGTCATAGTTACTTGCATACTAATCGCATAAATAAGTAAAAAAAGTAGATTGTAAAGATTACATAACTTGGAAAGTTATTGCAACTGTTTCGAAACTATATTAATTTACATAATAAATATTTTAACTTATGATTATTGGAGAATATTTTGATAAAATTTTAGCATTTTCTACAATTTTTTCATTAAATGTTTATAAAGTCTTTATGAATATTTATTCTATATTGTTTACATTTATCTCAAAAGGGACACAAAATTTGATTTATATAATAATTTGTCTTTGATAATAACATGGGGTAATTATGGCTTTTTCTCTAAAGGTAAGAAAATTGATCTCTGTAATTTAACATTAGAATTACGTATCGCTATTACTTCTGATGATATATATAATTGATTTACGTCACAAAATCAATAAATCCCCATTCTTTAAAGATAATGAAGAGTTTATTAAAAATACTTTTAAATGATATTGTTGAAGAACCAAAACAATTAGAAAAATGCCTAAGAAGTCAGAAAGGGAAGAATGAAAAAGGCTTGAAGACGAGGAAGTAAAGAAATCGGAAAGAGAAAAATCAGCTTTTAGAGCAGGAATGAACATTCAAATTTGAAAAGTTCAGGCTGCAAATATCTAATTCTATTATATCTATATATCCTACACCTATGTGGATTGATTTAAAAACTATCTTGCCTATATTTATCCCTCAAGCAGATGATATGACTTTACAAGGTTTGAAAGACTAATGAAACTTTTAAATATATCTACTGTTTATTGGATATCACATTTAGTTGGTGTACTTCTTAGTGATATAGGTAAACTAATCACGAGAGACTCCAAAGAAATGTTCAAAAAATACAACCATATTCATAATATATTGTTGCAAAGATTTAAACTGAAAGCAGGCCGGTTCAGAATTCTTTTTAGTCGACATCACAAACGGGAGCATTCTACTTGGAAAAATCACTTTTTTGAACTCAGGACAAACTTTGAACGTCACCTTAATGAGTCAGAAATTACTTCATTTGACAAATTAAAAGAGCTTATCCTTGCTGATCAAATGAAATAAAAATGTCCTTCAGAATATAAGAATCACTATTTAGACAATTGGTAAAAACTCTCAACTTGCATGAAAATATAAAATTCCTTTTTCAGAAAGTAGCAAAACCTTCAAAATCTCAATTATTATATGAACCTAAATTTCCTAGAACTACATGCACTCAAAAATTAAAGAAACACCAATTCCCTAAATTTGAAAATACTGATGTTTTTAGTACCCACAAAAAAAAAAAACCTTTCCAATTCAAACTATATGCCATCACAAAATATTGAGAATTCTATTTATTGTTATGGGTGTGATTATCTAGGATTTATAAAAACAAAATGTCCGAAGTTCTCTTTCAAGAGTGACAGTGTGTATGTTAATATTGTACAGATAACTACTTGTAACACATATCCAGTACATTTACTTGAGATTGAAGTTTATGAAGTAACAGGGACAGTTTCTGCTGACTCAGGAGCCAGCAAATCAGTTGTTGGAGAATTGATGTTAAACTTTTTAAAGAACTAAGGACAAAAATTCGTAGAAATTGATCTTACTGTGTGTCTGGCTGATGTTTAACAATTCTCACCAATTGTTAAAAAATCTACAGTGCCAATATTTTTCATAGCTGAACTTTTCCGATTATATTTAATTTTTCTGCCACATGCAAAGGCTAATCGTTCTCTCTTAGGTGTTGATGTTTTTGAGAAAACCAGGAACTGTGATGAGCATGAAGCACAATTGCTGATATTTTGATTGCCTTATTGGCGATAAACCAAGCAACAAAATACAATTTGCAAAAGATTTATCCCTATCAAAATATGACATTTCAGTCGAAAGCTTTTATTTCTACTTTTGAACTAATGACTGGATATCGACAAATCGAGGTTAATCCTGAGGATAAAGACAATACTGCATTCGTTTGGTACATTTAGGTACAAAAGAATGCCATTTGTCTTAAGAAACTCACCAGCAAGCTTTCAACGTCTCATGGACCAATTCTACTATGAACTACCGTCAGTGAATATCCTAGTGTATTTGGATGACATTTTTGTTTTGTCTGAAACTTTTGAACAGCATATTCAACATTTAAAAATGGTGTTTGATAGATTCAAAAAATTTAAATTTTCAGTAAATAGAGATGCGTTTAAATTTGCCTACTCTTGTGTAAAATATCTAGGATTGTCGATCATTTCAAATGGAATGGAAGTGGATCAAGATAAAATAGCAGCTATACAAAACATTTCTTGTCGTAGAAATGTTAAGCAGTTGCAATCATTTTTGCAATCTTATTCATGGTACAGAAAATTCATTCCGAAATTTTTCAAATATCGCCAGACCCCTTAGCAACTTGTCAAAAAAGAACATTACATGGATATGGGGTTAACTACAGCATCAAGCCTTTCAAACTCTAAAGCAATGTCTAGTAACTCTACCACTATTAAAACAAATTGATCCAACATAGCCTTTTATCATTCGAACGGATACAAGTGGTTGTACTTAAGTAACAGTTCTTTGCAAGGTGAAAGTCCTGTTAAGGTGCAACCAATAGAATATGCCAGTAGATTTTTAAGCTTTTCTGAAAAATGACTATTCGACAACAGAACGAGAAGCCTTAGCAATCGTATGGGCCTTAAATAAATTTCGAGGCTATATTGAAGGCTCAGATATTACAGTAGCATCAGACAACCAACCCTTAAAGTGGTTTATGACTGTAACATCACTGGAAGATTATCCTACTGGAAGATTAGCCAGATGGCCCTTCAGATTCAGTCTTATAATTTGAGATAGACAATTTTTAGGAACATATAACGTTGTGGCCGATATGCTCTCTAAACCTCCGGAAAGTAGGAACCAGAAAAATAAAAGCCCAAAATTTATACCTAGAAAGGTTGGACCTTACATCGTGTTATCCCAAAAATCACCTACTATTTTGTACAGCCAGTTGTGACAACGGCACTAACACCTTATTAGAACGTTTCTCAAAACCATTCTCCTGTGGTCCCTTTAAGGAAAAGAGGTAAACTTCCAAAACAGCCTTTTAATAAACCTGCTAGGTAAAGTAAAAGATTCTGTACATGTTATACCACCTTGTCCAGATAGCCTTTGGAGGTGTAGGGTGTAGCGGCTATAATTACAGCTATCTTCCCTGCAAAACCTGATTGTGCTATTCCCAACAAGGAAATTTCCCTTATCTATTTATTTCTACAACATCTATTCATTTCTTGTTTTATAATAGTTTTTTCTTGTTGCTGCTGTTCTGTTAGTAGTTCGTTCGTTAGTGTAATTATTAATATGTTTGGAAATAAAGTTGTTATATAAATGTTATTTCCTTTTAAGGAAAATGAAATAATCTCTAATTTAAATAATTATACATAAAATTTTGAAAGCAATTGAAAAATCCAAAACAGTTTCATTTTCTTCTAAAGTAATTATTTATATGTCTTAATATTAACTATCTATTCAAATTCCGTCACAGAATTCTAAATATTTACAATTTATTAGCTAAATTTAGTATTGATAACCAGTTGGAAGTTAGAACCTTGAAACACGTTTATTTAAAAATATATGGTTGCGTTAAAGTAGTAACGATTCAGAAGTATTCTGTAAGTTAAAATATTCTAAAAAACTTACAACTAATAGTTAAGTAAGGAAAAATATTAACTTACATTAATGAGGAATTAAAAATTATTCACTTCAAATTTAAATAATGTATGTATTAATATTTAATAACAAGTATCAAAAATAGTGCATATACATGTCAGTTTAAGAATCATAAATTTATAAATAAATAATATAATATCTAGTATTCGATTAAGATAGTCCTATAAAAATTGTTGTGTGTTTAATTTGAATGAGCAATGATTGTATTTATTGGGTCATAAAATGAAACTTCACCAAATAATATTGACTATTATGAATTATAATATTTTACAGTATAATTTTGAATATAAAGTTAATTTTAATTGAAAAGTAACTTTATTATTTATCTGGTATTGAAATAATGAGATTTTGTGCATTGGAACTTTTCAAAATGTTGCTATATCAGAAATTATTTTATTTAAAGCTATAATTTATGTTTATAAAATACTCAATATCAATCAATAGTGCAAAAACCTTGAATATACTGAATTTATGATAAAGAAGTAAAAGAAAATTTGTTATTGGATTTCATAAAATTATTCATTTGTTTGAATATTTTATATTGACTCGTCACACAATTTACTCTCACGATTAAAAATGTATTTAAAAAACGTATTTGATTTTCTGAACTGAGAAAATGTTGCTTAAGAAAATTTTTTTAATAATTATGCAAGGAAAATAAAGCAAGCTTTATGTCTGTTTTTTTTATAATTTTAACGTAACTTTTTGTTCGTATTTTATCTCCCTGATAAATATTAATATTTGTGTATGTGTTTCCCTTTTCTACATTAATGTTAAAATACTATTGAATTAAAGCTCAGAGACTATTTGAAATTGAGATAAACAAAATATTAAACGCAGGAATTAAATAATATACATTCAGGACCTTATTAAACTAAATTTTCTAATATTCAATCTGTCTAGAATAATAATTCTGTCTAGAGTAATCAACTACATATGAATAAAAAAAGAAAAATATAATGCTGTAGACAATATAAGATCTTGAAGATGTTTACGTACTTTAATTTAACACTCAGTTAATGACAAAATATAAATAATCCTTTGCGGTAAAGAACAACATGATTTTTAAAAGATTTTCCTAAATATATTAGGAAATCATTGAGACAATCTATTTGCTTTAATATTCTGTATATCAAGAGTGTTTGCAAAATACTAAATTTTGGTGACATAAGGAGAAAAAAATTTATGTAGACATCCTTAAATCTTATAATTTAACAAAAAGCTATTTTATAACTAAAAAATATTCTTCAATTTTTTTCCGTTAAATAATAAACCATGCTGTAATTGTTTGGTGAGGAATTCATTTTGGAGGCAATTAATCTTCCTTCCACTGTTGAAAAAATTATTAATTTTGATGATTATGAAATCACAAGAACATTTTATTTGTGTTCATTTTTAAACATGAATTTGAATGTTATGAAATTTATGTAAAATTATTAAAAAAACTACTTAAGAGAATAATTCTATCGCTTTTTATATTTAAATGGTTTTATTTCGTTGTTAAGTAAATATAATGGAAAATATCTTGGAATTACACTACCATTTCTTTCAAAGTAAAAAAGCAATTTGACGTTGTTTAATGTATCATCCTCTTTTTATATTAAAAAATCATAAAACCAGGTTTTAGAACTGATATTTATATTTACTATAAAATATAATATTTTGTTTGATATATTTACATTAAAATTGCGTTTTAATTTTTCAAATATCATTGCAATAATTTTAATGTATTAAAATATTTTAATTAGTGATAGTTATGCATAATAAAACTACATTTAGTTGTAAACATACGTAATTACTTAAAATATAATTTTTACAACATTTTTTTAAGAAACTAAATTTATTTAAGTATTAGCAAACATATTTTAGAAACCTGGAAGTTGCTTGCATCATAACTTGAAAAATTATTTTAAAAAATGAGAATCGATAGGTACAGTTGTAAGTTATTGCTAATTAATGATTGAAACATTATTTTCTTTAACTATTAATAGAGTAAGAAGTTTAGATCAAATATGTGATTGTGAATGATAAATTAAATGCAAGTTATTTAAAGGAAACAGTAATCTTACCATATATAATTACATGTTACCAGAGTAAAAGTTTCATTGATTATCTTAAAACGTACATTTTTTATTCCTTATTCTATTTTTTAATGAATTTTTTCTACAAATGAAGACAAATAACATATTTAGAAATTAAGAAAACTATGCACATTAAAGTGTAAAAGCTGCTATTTTTGAAAACCTTTATATTTTTCAAATAGTTAGTAATAAAAAAAAGAAATTTCTTTTTTGAAGAAGAAAATAAGCATAAAGAGCATATCCTAAAAACTTTTTTCTTATAAAATAAATGTGTGGGAATTCTTCAAAATACAAGAATATGTTCAAAAAGATTTATTGACGTTTGGTATTGATATTTATGCTTCAACTAAGTTACCCATACTTCCTACTGTTTGACTGAAGCTGAAAAATCCGATAAAAATAAATTTAACACAATAAATATAGTTCAAACAGATAACATGGGCCAGAAACGGCTTATTCATACCATGTATAAAATAAAAAAATAAAAGTTTACGAGATGAAAATTATTTACTTCAGATTACTTATTAACTGTTATTATGAATTTCTTGTCAAAACTAATGAAATGTTAATCTATAAAATAATCAATAAAAAGTGTTAAAAAAATGTTTGGATACTAAAATGCCGAAGATGATTCAAAGAGTTAATTTTTTTTTAGAAATAATCACTCTGTATGAAATTAACCAAGCATTTTTAATCAAAATGTCTACGTTTTATCGTAATCATTTGCATTAATGTTTATGTATAATTGATTAAAGTTTACATATATGAATACATAAACAAATTTATGATTCTATATAAATAGTAAAATGATTAAACTAGTATTTAATTCTAATCTTTTTTTATAATTTATAAAATGTCTTTAATGTATACATTAGAATAAGATAAAAATCATTTACAAAAGGGATTTTCTACCGTAATATAATTGAAAACTCTAAAGACTACATTAATCAAATCATTTCTAAAATATGTTAAAGAGATACATTAGCTTAAATATAAATATTGTTTTACCATTGCCTTAATAGGTATAAGACAGAATATGTATGTAAAATATTCAGAAAATGTGTACTTTGTCCAAAATTAAATCCCCAGTACTGTAAGTTAAATAATGTTCATAAAATTACTTTCCTAATTTGATTTTCATATTTCGTCTTTAAAGAATTAATATATGTTTGCAATTGAATTATCTTCAATTCTTTAAATAATGCTTTACATAATACTAGAAAATAAAGACATTTTCCTATTTTCCAGAAATGATTACTTTTTAAATACATTAGAAGTTAAAACAATAATATTTAGTAGCAACGAAGCTAAAAATTTGGTAAAATTATGGTCCATGACAATTTGGCTTTATTACTTTTAATTACCTTCTTATTTCTTATATACCACAGTTCTTCCCTTTTAAAATTTAGATATTAATATCATTTAAAACTTTTGATAGTATTTTTAAAATAATATGTTTAATTTAGAAACTAGAGATAGATATTAAGGAATATAATCTCAGAAATTAAAATGAATTTTATACAATCGCTGTCGAAAGATTAGGAAGCCAATAATATTGTTTTCTTAGACAATCTTTTGCACTGATAATTACTCTTATTCATTTAGGAAGGGAGTCTACATGCATCTGTAGATTATTTATGTTCAGACCACCATGGTACAGTTTCTATGCCAGCAGAATGCGCCTCATATTATGATATACCTACCAGACCCCTGCACAAAGTAAGACAAGATTGTATCATAGCTGCCTGAGGTTCACATCAAATTCCGTATCATCCATCAGAAAATATAGCACAGCTTGTTTCTTCCTACCACGTTCTTGTATAATGTCTTCTTTCTCAACACCACTACAACGGTTTTTGCATTTCAGGCAGAAATGCGTAATTTTATTAAAAACAATCATTATGCAGGGTTCTGTGATTATTCGTTACAGTGGTTTTTTACAGTTACGAATCCATGATTTTGACCAATAAGAACTGAAATATGTTAAGAAGATTATTGTTTGTTGATTTTTTTCATTTAAGCAACATTAGAGACTCTTTTACCAATAAATTTTCAAAAACGTCTTTTCCTATTATATTTTTTATTATTTTCTTTCGTAACTTATCAAAATATGTATTATTTGGAATTATCACATCCAATATTTGTAATTTATATGAAAAAGTGAACAATGAAGAAGCACCTTCAAAATTTAACGCTCAATGATACATTTTTCTATTTATAGTCATTGTTATGACAATTTTCAGAGAGAATTAAAATTGATAATTGGAAAATAATATACAAAAATGATTTGATTACTTCTTTGCAATATTAAATACTTGTATTTAGTATATCCAGTTAAGGAATTTAATTAACAATTATCTTAATACATGGAAGATGCGAAAAATTAGCTTTAATGAAAAGTCAAACTGATGAAAAATATTCAAGCTATATAAGTTGGTGGAGGGCTGAAACACTTGCAACTTTCAACCAATATTATTAAGAATACTGTTCCGATAAAGCAAACCACAAGTTTCAAATTATGATAGAAGATAATTTCAATGCAGACAATTCATAATTCTATAGAATGCAAACAAGAAAGAATAACCTTCCTGAAAGGAGGTTTTCATAACTGTTGAAACAATATCAGCAAAACTGATTTTCCAATCCTACTAACATAAATTTGTATTGTGGGTGCATAGTAAACTCAGAGAAATAATATTGATCAACCAGATGTAATGATTTTCAAATTTTTAGGGTTAATTTCTCTATAGTATTTTCTCATAAATTATTGTTCTTGTTTTGATCTTAAAGTGCTTAAACTGAAATTCGAGTGTCGCTCATTCGAAGAAAAAGAATCAATTGTTGAAATTTATTGTTCTTGACTATAGTTTTCAATATTTTATGACGAAAATTTCCAGCTTTTAAGCGATGAACTTTTTGTTTAGATGACTCATGTCACTTCACATTTAATTCGAGGCGCCATCTCATGCACCCTCTATTAAACATTAAAGCCTTATTTAAGCTGTAAAATTTCTTTTTAAGTAAAGTTATACTCCTATAGAATAACTCTTATATTTTGTTTGTACTTTTGCTCATCACATGATAGTTTGTAATATTATCTAAATTATACGTCATTTTGAGGATAATTGGGATACAAAATATTGAACAGAATGAAAAAACCTCAATGTAGTAAAATTTTGCTAACTGTAATTTTTATGTGTCGTAAATTATTATTACTGTGTCAAAAGAAACCATTTCTAGCTCACTATACCAAACATTTTGAATTTTTTTAAAGTTTTATTATATCTAAAATTGAATAATAAAACTTGCAATTTTTATACTTATACTTTTTGAATATCTGTTTCTAAATTCAAAATTTTATTTGAATTTAGAAACAGATTTTCAAACAGACATTGAAATAATTGACATTGATTTTGATAGTTTCTTGAATTTTTTGATAGTTAAAGTAATTAATTTTTTAGTTAGTCAAAGATAGTAAAATACCTTTAAAATTGCCATTAAAGTTTCTAAAAATCATTATAGATAGCTTTACTTTTTAAATTACAAATAAAAATAGCTTTAACAAGCATCTCGATTAAAATTAGCTTTTAGCATTTTAATTTAGTTATAATCTAATGTATACATATATTTGATTTACAAGATAAATGAAAGCCGACCAGTTGCTGAGTAGTTTGCGTTCATGACTTGTTGGCTGTTGATCCTGGATTTGAATCCTTGTTTGGACATGGAGTGCGTTTCCTTTCTCTTTCTCTCTGTATATCTTTGTCCTTTCTTCTTCATAGATAATGGATGAATGTAACCCACCCTATAAACGGGTTTGTGGTGGTGTGAACTAAAGAAGTCGGACTTCTCATCAAATAAAGTTCAGTTGAAAAAGAGATGTAGTGCATCCGATATTTTTCCAGCTTATCTGACAGACGAAAATAATAACAACATAAATGAAATAAGAATAATTTACTAAAAATAAAATTCGTAAATCACTGAAATTTTTTAATTGAAAAATAAATAGAAACTAATAAGTTTTTATTGAATGCATATTTATTTGACACATTTCAAAATGATGAAGAAAATTATTTTTCCTACTTTAATACATTTTAAATATGAATTTAAACTTAAAATATAAAAAAGTATTTAGTACTTTATGCAACACTAGACACGATTATTTAAGTAACTATGTAATGTGAAGGAAATTATGTCGATAGTTTTGCAGTTTAAAATAAAAAAATTGTGCGTTAAAAACTGCATACAGAAATTAAATGTAACACTAATGAAATATTTTAAATTATTAAAGATAAAAACATGTACAACTTTATGATAAATTGTTTTTAAAAATAATTTAAGTTTCAAAACAAAAAGTTCATTATTTAAATTGATTAGTTAATTTTTGAGAACTATATGTGTGTGAGTCTGATGTTATCGTTACTCAGACAAATGCCACTTTATCTGTATTTTATCCATAAAGATAAGCACATTTCTTTTTCTTTCTGAAGGAGAATGAAAATAATCTCTATGTAATTATTATATCATCGGAAAAGGAAATAGCATTAGAAAAATCATTTCTTTACATTGGATGTTAAAGTATATTCCTTTCTTCTTTCGTTATGATATTAAAGCTTTTCATTCGATCCCACTTTATACTAACAACGGCACAGAATGGATAACTGTAATGACAATAGGGATAAAATAATCGTTTCATGTTATGCAATCTGTTATTAGCCTTTAATCTCGTAGACATTTAATCTTTTTAACAGGTTTGTGAATCAATGACATGATGAAAAAATGTCACTGGCTGTTAAGAGCATTGTATAAATTGTTAACAGCATTGTATAAAATATCTCTTTAATATACAGTTGAAAAAATGTTATATCTGAATACCACAGTATTTAATTACATATATATATTTATACGTTTATAAAACTTAATTTATATTCACTGAGAATGTCAAAAATACTACTACAGCAAAGCTAACGACAGTAATGTTGAAAAACTTTAATTTTAAAGAACTATTTGACATTTTTCAAAAAATATATTAAAAAGAGAATAAGACAATGTATTTAATTTATTCGTAATAAATGTTATGCCTATACAATATAAATAAGTGCCCAATACAATTTTTGATTTTATTTTCATCTTTTCAATTTAATCATCTAATAACAAATAACTAATTAGTGACATAATTTTTATTAAATTATTGATCATATTATTTGGTTATATGGCTTTGGGCATTGAAAGGACAACCATACTTGAAGAGGACATGTTTTCACTGATTAAATGTCCAGGTTTCGTCTCTGCATCATTCTTAACTGTTTCACCGATTACCAGTTTTAAAAGGGAAACCGAGTTCAGAATGGTGAGGGAATAAGTCACCTTTGTGAGTTTATTCAATCGCAGTGAAACACGACGCTTGCCAATCTATTGGTGTACCAAGGTAATGAGCACTAGTGCTTACTGAGTGCAGGAAAATATATCTGTCATCCACTGCAGTTGTCTTAATGACGTGGCCACCATCAACCTATCTAACAACTATAGTTATTGTTTGGAATGCTTAATAATCTCGAAACGACATTTATAAGGATTCTGAAATTTTCAACTGCACTGTTTACACTATACACCTTCAGCCTTACGAAGTGTTTTCCACGAGTGAAGTCGTGCAGGGAATTTCTTCTAGCTATATTTCACTGAAAAATTCACATGCCCTGTTGTGGTGGAACTCTATGCAAAAGAAACACACTGAGCTAACTCAGGTTCGTGGGTAATAGAGAAAACAATTCAAAATGACTAAATTAAAATTTAATTATTTAAATATAATTATTTGCATTGAAAAATCAATATTTGGTTTCAGTCTACTATTTTTCCACGAGTTTCTTTAAATATATTTACAAAACCTAAAGTAAACAGGGTTATGAGGAAGGGATTAGTAGGCTCACCCTTTTTATAAGGAGAATCGCTTATGTCGAAGCTTCTTGTTGATTCCATTTTTAGTCGGGATTTTCATTTCCCCTTTATCTACTCCTCCAATGATCATATCTGCAAGCCTGCGTTTTTAATAAGTTAACCATCTCTTCCTCTTGGATCAGTTCATGCAATCTTCATTCACTCTCCATGTAATGATTCTATCCTCTGTCATGTAATGATTCTATTCTCTCTTTTTTGCTTCTTCCTCCTCTTTTCCCTGTATCCCTCCACTTATCCTCTATTTTTTGTAACTCAAATCTCTAATTTTTTATTTGTTTCTTTCTTTACAACCATTTCTTCCATTAGTTAATTTTCAATCATTAAATTAACTTATAACTCCTATACTTCTTCCAGGTATAGATAAAAAATCTTCCCTTCTAAATCTTGAGTAACCGTACAAAAATACAATAGAGAACGTGTTATTCACAACATTGGACCACCCATCCATCCCAAGAAAAAAGTGCCCTGGGATGTAAAACTGCAATAAACTTTTATACTTTCCTTGCAGCTTTCACGTGCCTAATTTACATGACTTCTATTTTTTTTATTTATGGCATTTGCCTCATTATGTTACATTTCTTATATATTTCTTTCCTTTACATTTAAAACACTATTGTTGAAAGGAGAGTAATTGTCATTGAGTTCACAGTACAATAAAAATAGAAATACATGTTGTGTTTCCTCACTAGCTCCTTTTACTTCGCTTACACAGCTGCATGCACTTGAAACGAGTGTTTTTAATTATCTCCGTCATTCTTTTTGCCTTAGTCTTAAATTGTATTCGCCGATCACATCACCAGTGCATCTGGTATTTGCATATCTTTCTTTTGAATTGCTTGAACATTCTACTGATCACAAGAACCATTTTTTTGGCAGTTTTACTGCCATCTATTTAAAGTTTATATTGTTACTTAAGGATTTCACACCAGTGGAGGTTGCAAAATATATTTGAAACTTAGTTCAACAGTTTCTATTTACAAATAAATTTTACTAACTAAATTCTTACCATTTAAAAGTGACATTATGTTTTGGAATGTTAGAATTTAAATATTTTTCAAAAGAAAGAAAAATATTTTCAGAAAAAAGTATTGATATTATCTTATTGCATTATTATATTTTTTTGAAAAATTACTTTATCAAGTAATTATATGATAGCGTATGATTTTCTAATGAATAATAATTTAAGCTATTAGTTTACGAAAATATTAGTATAATTTACAGTATAATATTGCTATGTATTAATATGACGTCGTTAATGCTTGTTTACTTTCCTAAACAGATATTCAGCTTTAGTAAGAATTGATTGCAAATCAAAATAGGTTTTATAATTTAATAAATCACTGCATGCATATTTTTTGTGCTAATATTAACATAGGCTATCATGAATTGCACAGAAAATAATACACAATTGTCAGTGGTAACAATTATAATCAATAAATGATAAACTCTCGGTGAACACTATTACATTGTAATAAATGACTTCGAGGCATTTTGAAACTCTGCTAACACGGAACTATTCGGACTGAATGTATTCTCAATTTCATGCGAGAAACATGCAATTGACTTAAATGTCCTAAGAGTATTTTTTTACTGAATGTGAAAACCCTTGCGTGCCATTGTGCAACTTGTAACAGTACACGGTAGATGCTTAAATATCACAGATTTTCTGACATGTTGCATGATGTTGTAGTATTCGAATTTGTACTCAAACAAGCATCCGTTGTTGTACTTCTTGAATATGTGAACAAAATAAAATTTAGATGTAAATCTCTGATGGTCTGTATTTTTTTCATAGAAACTTTTTATTTATCTTACTAATTTTCGACATAGAATTCTTAAGTTAAGAATTTAAATTAAAAATCACCCCATACTTCAGCACGTAACCATTTTTCTCAGTTTTTATGACCATATTTATCAGATTCATAGTTATAGGAGTCAGAAATATGATTTTAATGAATTCCTTGTATATTAAAAAATATATGTAATAAGGTGGCCTGATTTAAATTTTAACCAGTATAAGTGTAATTTAGTTCAAAAAATTGTTTTGTATTTTTTTATTAAAACTTTTGAATAATCAATTATTCTTTCTCACTAAATCCCCTTTATTTGCTTTATTCTTGAATGCAAATCGTTTACAGATTTTGATTTTATGATAGACATTAAACATTTCTTTATCATTTTACATCAAATACGAAAAATTTCAATAAATAGGATGGTGAAATAAGAAATTGAATATTGCTTTCAAAAGTCATAAATGATGAATAAATTAAAATTATCACGAAAATATTATACTTAAATCACATTAATTTTCTAAAATTTGATAGGAAAATAATAAATGTTGCAAACGTGGTACTAAGTAAATATTAACTATGCAGAAATTTTTAAATGCATTAAATTCGAATGAGTTTTCTTAATGTCTCATGAAATGAAAATTTTAAATAAAATGTAAATATGTGAGCAGAAGTATTTAACAGAATTCAAAATATAATTTTTCATATTGTAATTGTATTAATAAATAATTTAGTGAAGCATAAAGTATTAAAAAATAAGTTAGTGAAGCTTTAAGTATTAAGAAATAATTTAGGACAATAGCAAACACAATGAGCAAATGCAAATAAAAATTAAGTCAAAATCTGTCAAAATGCTGAAACTTCTATTAAAATTAATTAACTTAAGCATTTTTAATGATTCAAAAATTACGTTTGTTTAAAAAGACATGTTTAAATTTGTAATATTTATACTAATTTCAACAGTCTCATAATGACCTAAAAATAAAGAGCTATTCTAAAATTTTAGAACCTATTCTTAAATACATTCTTATTTTTACATGCATTGATTAACACAAAGTAAGGAAAAATCAATAAAATGATAAAAATTTATGTGCATGGAATTTAAGGAAACTTAACACATCATACAACACATAGGAAAAGGCAAAATAGAAATCATCAGACAATATGGTGTTATAAAAATTAGTATTTGTAAACAATGAACAAATGAGAGGTATAAATTTAATATAGGAAAAGTAATTTTAACATGGGGTATGATCCCCTCTAGAAGCAATACAGAACATCCAGCGAATGGTGATGCTCTCAATTATATGGTCTATTAAATGGGTAGAAAGTGCGAGCCATTACTTATTCAAAGCAGTTGAAAGTGTGGCTAGGGTCCTAAGAGTGGGATTGAAGAGAGCTACACGTAGTTCTAGAACTTCCAAAACATGTTCGATAGGGTTAAGTTACGATGATTGAGATTGGACAACATACGCTCAATTATTTCCTGCTTAAGATAAGCATCCAAGATGTGAGCCGTGTATGGTCTCGCATTATCACCCTGTAGCACAAAAATATCATCTATTTCCATAAAATAATGACGCACATAAGCATCCTGAATGTAATCTCCATAGGTAGGAGCATTAAAATTTCCAACGGAAAAGGCCTGGAGGTCTGTAAGTCCACTGAAAGAGACATCACTCCAAATACAGACGCTGCCTGATCTATATGTATCTGTTTCTCGGATGTTTGATGGAAGAAAACGAATTTCACGTTCTCTCCAAAAGAAAATGCACGTACTATAGTTTTCAAGGCTAAACCTGGACTCATCTGTAAAAATAACAGCCCTTCATTGATCACGCGTCATGTGAACATGATGACGTACCCATTGCAAACATTCACGCCTATGATATGGCGTGAGGGGGATGCAAATGACTGGTTTCCTCCAATAAAGACCAGATTCGTTAAGTCTTCGAAGCAAGGTTAATTAGAATACCAACATTCTGGAGTTTGCATCGAGGGAGTGTCTGGATTCAGCCATTGTTGTGGCTCTATTCTTTTATACGCATAATGACAAATATCAGTCATTGATACTCGTGTTAGCACGTGGACGTACTTGGCTGAATATCCTCTATACCACATCAGTGGTTAGGAATTGTAGCTAAAGTCTGTGAATCATAGACGGATTCACATCTATATGCATCTGTTCCTCGGATGTTACGGATCTAAATCATAAAAGATGAAACGGATCACGGATAAAAGATGAAACGGATCTAATCTAGCCACTTCTATCTATCTTTGGTCTGTCGCTAACTTCTTAACAGCTCACTACCAAAATTGTTCTATTAGCATAGAGGCCATTTATACAATCTTGCTATATCAGATTTCTAATCTCAGACAAGTAGTGACAATTGCCTCCTTACTCTGAGATATCTATTTTTACGCTGCTCGCAAATGATGTATTCCGACAACAACCGCATTATTTTGCATATTTTATATATTTTTCAGCCCCTTTTACTTATCAACACATTCAAATTTCATCAAGATTGCCTTTTTTGGGAGAGTTATCACTAGTCTTGTAATTTTTCCTTAATTTTTGGTAGCCACTGTATACTGTACATAGAATTCATGACAAAATTACAAAATTTATAAAATTTTGTAAATCAGTAAAGTATTCTGCTTTTCCTTCAATGCATTTTAAATATATAAATTATTTCAATTTTAATGCTGATGAAATTTTGTTTTTGAAAATGATGAAAAAATGCTATACAGCTTCATCAATCTGATTTTAGAAATAAAAAAGAAATCCATGTATTTTTTTTATATTTAAATACAGGTAAAATTAACACATAATTAGAAAATTTAGAAGCTCCATTATCTTAATTTTTCTTTGTTCCAGAAATTAAGCTGTCAATCTTACTGAATGAAAGAAAAGAAGTAATCATTCATTTAGCGAATATTTCCAAGAAGGTAAATAATAGCATACCAGTTTGTTATAACTGTTTTCTACCATTTTTGCTTGATAGCTTTGAATATCGCGTTTGAAAAAAATCAGCATGCAATATTTTATATTCTAAATTAATTTTTACATTGAAGTAACAATAGAATGACTATCTTCAAATACCCAAACATTTACTGATTTTAAAACATAAAATACTTATTATGAATGGTTTGCATGCAATGTTAAAATTTCTAGCAAGATACTTTTTGTGATAAATAATGAATAAAGAAAATTTTCTATATTATTTGGAAGATAATCATAGCGCAATAAAAGATTATCATCGATTAAATTTTCTGTAGGAAATAAATACGGACATATTATTCGAGATTACATAAGACAACAATTATTCTATAATTATAAAGAGGGTTGAAGCTTCTTTCAAATTCTGCACAACATTTGATTGTAGAAGTGTGAGATTAATCCTTATTTACAAAGTATGACCATATTGTTCCAATAATCAAAACTAATACCTAATAAGTCCCTGTAATCCTGATAATAAAAGTACAGAACATCACTCAATTTGTCAATAGGAATACTTGTAAAAAGATATTTAAAATTAAATGAATTAATATTAGTCTCAATTCTGTAATCTCTTTCACGATCTCCTTTGTCTTTCTTAATAATGATCTCATAATTTAAAGTTAAACTTTTTATATATATTGTTTCGTTTTATTCAACTTATGAGTAGCACATTATCAAAGATATGTCTTACAATATTCTTCAATTCGGAAGTAGTTATTTAAGTTATTTAATATGTGAGTGTGTGTTTTACAAATAATATTGAATCATAATTTAGGAAAGGAAATTGATTAATCAAAATCTGACAGTATTTAGTTTCCTTTTGAAGAAACTATTTAAATGCCTGTAATACATACTAATTTTTCTGAAGACAAAATTCCATAATAAAACTTTAACTATGTCAACAAAAATAAAATAACTAAAGTCATTATTGTTTTTATCGGAAATTAAACTATGAATGGGTAATTAAAAAACTGTTATATAATTTTCTTAAGCAATTTTGAAAACATATATTGAAATTCCACAAATTATAAATTAATTTGATGTAACTTAGATTTTAAAGTATATTATTAAATTTAACTGCAGAATTTAACTTTAAGTCTAATCATATAATTAAAATGCTTTAAAATATCAAACTTAGTATAAATTTAAATTAAATTTTAAATTTATTCTTTGCAAAAAATGTTTTCTGTAAAATTATTTTGATTAAGCTGGAAACTGCAAAATTTCATTAGAAATTTTGATTTTGTACATTTGAATACTGAAAAAGTAATATTTCCTGTGCTTATATGAATATTTTATACCTGTCAATTTTATTTGCTATGCGGTTTTTTTTGAAATGCGGACAATCATATAATATACATACCTGACTTCCAAAATCCAATATTTTCGTCATTTTCCATTTTCTTTAACAAAAAATATTTTCTACCTCATTCCTGTTTTTCAAATACAGTATCTAATACTTTAGTATTCAAGGAATTTGAAAGGGAGCAAAACGGCAGAAGAGAAATCGAATTTCGATGGAATATTTACCGTGGAAGTATGTTTTATTTTAGAAACATCTTTGTTTTATAAAGATATTTGTTGTTATTTACAGATGTATTGCTAGTTTATGAATCAATTTAAATTTCATAAAACAGTATAAATGACACATTATGATGTTGATATTATTTTCAAATTTTAATATTTGATTTATTTTTTTTAACCTATTTATGGATCTATTTTAAATCTTAAAATGAAATTTATGTTTCATTTATTTTCCTTCATGTTAGTTTATAAAAAAACATGTAAGAAACTGCCTACGAAATTATAACAAATATTTATTGCAAAACTAAATGTTTACATAATTTATATTAACATAAATAGTGTCAATGTTTAATTAATAATACTTTTAATAATACTATAAAATATTTCAATTTTAATATACTTTTAAGATATGTGTAAGTTTTTAGATATAAAATCGTTACTTTTAGTGCAGATGTTTACTTTCAAGAAATAAAAATATCCGAGGACTTCTGATACTAAGTACTTAATTAGACTTGATCAAATAACCTCTTTTGTAGGCATATCAACTAATTGAAGTGCAATATTTTAATTTTGATTTATTAGTTCTACTTTATAAAATCCTCAATCTATAAATCATATAATCATTTTTATTTAAAGTGCGCGTATTTTATTATTACATTTTATTTTAAAATACTCTTAAAGCTATTTCTTTCAAACTTATTTTTAAAACCATCAGGAGTGGTCAATGCTGTAATTTCTACTTCAGTGGTATATTGTGATTCTACTCTCAATTTAAGAATAAATGTTTAAATAGTGAAGAAATTAATTTAATCTGTAGTTCCCCTATTTCCTAGTGCATTCACAAAATTAACCATAAAATGAAACGCTAAAGTGAACAAAAAAACAAATTACCCAATAGAGACGAGTTAAGCTTTCTTATTATCTTCGCTATAGTCTTTTAAACATATATTTATTTACAAGTTCTAAAAACTAACTTACACTTAAAATGTACATTCATTGGATATCTATGTGTCCTGTTTTTGTTAATTCCTTTATATAAATAAAAACAAATAATTAAGAAAGTTATTTATAGAAAGTAGCAGATTATCTTTATTCAAAAAATAGAAGATATGCAAATTTAAAAAAGCAGTTTAATTGAATGATATTTTATTAAGATTATTATATATATAT